>SEYY01000481.1:76895-79395 GCA_009176605.1 Armadillidium nasatum | reverse complement strand
ACAAACAAAAACACATACACACACAATATATATATATATATATATATATATATATATATATATATATATATATATATATATATATATATATATATATATATATATATATATATATATATATATATATATAGGGGCAATATCTTGGTATGGGAGATTCTCTCAAAAGGAAATGCCAAACATAACAAAGAAAGGCACCTTGGCACAAGCTGTCATCTTAGTGTGGTGCCAGACTATATATATATAAATATAAATATATATCACTAACTATTGACCAATTCTCCGGAATTTGAACAAACTGTAATACCCAATGATCACCATTAAGGTTTAGGGAGTGGGGTATGGGGGGGGGGATACCGAAGAGGGAAAACAAGGGGAGCCAAGATGGGGGAGGGGAGAAAGAGTTTGTTATAACTGAAACACATTTAAATAAATACTAAAAGTTTATTTATTATAATTTGGCACTATACCAGATTCTAAGAGGAAGCAGTATCAGATAAAGGGCTGTTCACACAATTTATTACGCGCATATATATATATATATAATATATATATATATATATATATATATATATATATATATATATATATATATATATATATATATATATATATATATATATATATATATATATATATATATATATATATATATATATATATATATATATATATACCCTATCATTCCTCCACCATGAGAAAATAATTTGTTCTAAAACAATAAAACAATAAAAAGATAAGAAAAAAAAAATAAAAAAAAAAAAAAAAAAAAAAAAAAAAAAAAATTAAAATTAAAAATTAAAAAAAAACGTGGTGACAAATAATTAAAAACAAAAACAACCCAGGGATCCTTAATCAGGGAAATCTGTTTTCCCAGCAGTGTAGGGCTCGATAGCCTGGTTGCTTTAAATCTTTTTGTTTTTGTTGTTTTTAATTTTTTTTTTATTGGCTATATTTTTATTGTTTTTATTGTTTTTAGAACAATTTTTTTTATTGTTTTAGAACATATTTTCGGTTCATTGGTGGAGAAATTAAGATTTTATTATATATATATATATATATATATATATATATATATATATATATATATATATATATATATATATATATATATATATATATATATATATATATATATATATATATATATATATATATATATAAACAATAAGACAAGTAGTTTTAATTTGTTTTACCTTTGTAGTTTTAAGAAGAAAAACAATTTAATTAAATCCTAATAAATTTCATTATTCAGCATACAGGTTATCAATCACTCTATCTGTTATGAATCGTATCTGTTGCTGCTGATCTCTAAAAAAATATGATTTTAAAATATATTAAAACATGACTGTAAATAAGTTACTAAGTATAAAAGTTTTTATATATTGTGACTTTATATCATGCAAATCAAACCAAAATTAATGAAAACATATAACCAGTTTCGTTAAAATTGTGTAACAAAAAATTTCTAATAATTTTTAATTTTTATTTATATAAAACAACTAATAAGGTATAATATTATAATTTACTATCTGCTTCATAACATAATTCTTGGTAACCAAATGAAATCTTCATGGCTTTTTAAACTGCCAATTTGGTTCTCTAAGTTTACTTCATTCAACCCAAATGTTGAAAAGATCCAGTAAACTAATCTTCAACTTCAAGACAGAAATGAATTGTCACCAAAAAAAAGAAAAAGAAAAAAAAATACAAAACTCCATCTAGAATTTTGTTTACATTTTTAATTTTTATAATCTTCCACTCTATAACTGTGGAGTAGGAAGTGTCTTCATTTTTTTTTTTTTTTTTTTTTTTTTTACACTCACCAACACTATGGGCAAAGCCCTATTCAATGAGGGGGTGTAAAAGAATAAAAATGAAAGTAAATAGAGTACAAAATCCAGAAAATAAAAAACCACCCCTACAGTATACCCACCTGCAAAATTTCTCAGGTGGGCGCAGACCATTACTATGTTTAATCTATATACATACTATATATAATCTGATTCACAGTTCTCTATGACATAGGAACACAATTATTATTATATACCAAACTGTAGGTGTAAATTTAAATAAGCAATCCAAATGCTGTAGTTTCAAAAAATGTTACTCGCCGATTGTTATCTTCCGGAGTATCAAGATATTTAAAATATTAATTGTATTTTAGTAAGTGAAAAGATTTCAAAGCTTTTTATGGTAGCCAGAAATACAACAAAAACACGATGGCTGTTTTTCCACAGTTTGCTCTGTATTTGGAAGATTGTCTAGTTAGGGTGACATCAAGGATCCAATAATTTGATGGGCATCTTTCCAAACTCAGAAAGCTATTTTCTGATTACTTTATAGAGTTGGATTTACATGAACTGTTAGTTGGACTGTGTATCCCCCTCAACTGAGAAACTGCTTATGTGACAGGAGAATCTGAAGAATTCAGCAGAGGGAAGAGAGCAGAGGGGGAAGGGGGCAGAGGGCAGAGGTCCCTCTTAAACTCTTTTAACTCACC
>SEYY01000481.1:55000-60000 GCA_009176605.1 Armadillidium nasatum | reverse complement strand
TATAAAAGTCAATGGTCTGAAGATACCTACAGAGTTTTCTACTCACTACTCGGCCCCAGAATATTTTTGATATGCTTACTACTCACTATCGAAATTTCTAAACATGTTTCGATATTTATCCTCCTCAGATTTCTTTTCTGTCGAATTACCAACCAAAACTGGAGAAAAGATGTATGCATCATAATTTCTTGAGCTTAAATTTAAAGTTCTGTCTCTCATTTCTCATATATTAAAATTTTAAAAATCAATGTTCTGAAGATACTACAAGGTGTACTACTTACTCTCGGTCAAAGACATGCCCTTATAAATATCAAAGTACTGATCATATGACATTCAACACGTCAACATGTCACAAAATTGAGTCCTTCTTTGAAAATAGGGCAATTTCCATGGAACTTTGGCCACCAAGGTCGCCTGACCTTTTCCAGCAATATTTTTTCCTAAAGGGCATGTTGAAAAGTGAAAAGTGTATCAGAAAATGCCATGTATTCCCATCCAACTCTGTGACTCCTAATATGTTGGCAACCACCTTCCGAAACAAGGAAAAGCGTGTGCAGACATGCCTTGATCCTAATGACGATCACTTCCAACACTTGCTGTGATGTCAATTTTTTACAACTAATTTTTTTTTATATATTACCTATGGTGGAGAAAGGTCAAAGACCTACCAGGTTACCACCAGAGTTAGGAAACAATCCAGAAATCGGGTCAAATAATTTGCTTATCTATAAGCGCATTTTTGGGGCCAAGAACGAGTGGAACACCCTGTACTACATATTTAAAAAAAAAAAAAAAACATGTACTTCACACGTCTGAATAAAGAATAAAGAAAAGACAATTTAATTCTTCCTTTATTAAAAAATTATTAAATTTATTAAAATAATGGAAATGTTTAAAATATACTTTTTTATTTCATCGTCAAAAAATTATTAATCGTCTCATCACTAATATATATATATATATATATATATATATATATTATATATATATATATATATATATTATTATATATTATATATATATATAATATATATATATATATATATATATATATATATATATATATATATATAATATTGAGCGAAGAGGTCACCTTTATACAAATAAGGGGTTAAGATGCCGTAATCTAAAATTAAGCGTCCGCAATTTGTGTGTGTGTGTGTTGTACAGTACTTGTATAAAATATCTGAAGGTTGAAAGTGACTTACCTACAACACGGTGAACGAAGCTCGCTCTCTCTCTCTCTCTCTCTCTCTCTCTCTCTCTCTCTCTCTCTCTCTCTCTCTCTCTCTCTCTCTCTTCTCAAGTTTATATTTCTTACTTTTTTTCGCTCTCTCTCCTTGCATCTATCTCTTGCTTCTCTTAAGTTTATCTTTCTTTCCTTTTCTCTCTCTCTCTCTCTCTCTCTCTCTCTCTCTCTCTCTCTCTCTCTTTCTCTTCTCTTTTTCTCTCCTCTTTCTCTCTCTCTTGCTCTCTCTTAACTTTATCTGTCTTTTCTTTCTTTCTTTCTTTCTTTCTTTCTTTCTTTCTCTTCTCTCTCCCTCTCTCTCTCAACTACTACTACGACTTCTCTCAGGCATGATCAGAGAATTTTCTCTTAAGCGTTTCCCGAGAATACCTTTGGCACGAAACGCATTTTTCATTAAAGGAAAAATAACCGGCTTACCTGTATTACCTCATCAGGAATTTGCGTCAAGACTCTGCCGAGCTAACGGGAAAGAGAGAAAGAGAGAGTGGCAAGGCAATGGAAATACAAAACCCACCTTCGTCGAGGTGTTGTTCATTCTTAGGCCAGGTAAGAAGACTTCGTTCGTGTAAATTTTCATCTAATCTCTTTTCTAAATCAAGGAAACGACGAGGCTCTCATTTGGACACCGAAATATTATAATAGATTGTTATCTCATTGAGGCCTAGAGTTATTTTCTCTCTCTCTCTCTCTCTCTCTCTCTCTCTCTCTCTCTCTCTCTCTCTTCCTCTCACTTCTCTCTCTTACATATATCTCAATTCTTAAATTTCTTAAACTTTTCTCTCTCTCTCTCTCTCTCTCTCTCTCTCTCTCTCTCTCTCTCTCTCTCTCTCTCTCTCATTGCTCACCCGTTTCCCTCTCGTTTCTTCTATCTCTTATTCGCTTTCGTGCATGCGTGTCTTTGTAAGAAGAGAGAGATACAGATAAAAGAAATAGGAAATGAATTTATAAAAAGGAAGAAATTGAAAAAAGAAATAATAGAGGAGTAATAATAATAATCTTCATAACTAGTCTTTACGGGAAAGAAACCTTGAGTATGGCTCCCTAGTCCACTCGACCATTGACTTGAATAATAATAATAATAATAATAATAATAATAATAATAATAATAAAAATATTAAATAAAAATAATGATAGTTAAATAAAAATAATAATAGTGATTAATAATAATAATAATAATTTATAAATAATAAAAATAATAAATAAAAAAATAAAAAATTAGTAAAAATAATAATAAAAATTAAGAGTAATAATAATAATAATAATAATAAATAAAAAAGTAATAATAATTAAAATAATAATTTATTACTTAAAGTACTGAGCCATTGCGCAATCGCGTGAGAAACGGAAAAGTCTCTCCAAAGAATTTCGACCACAAAAACAAATATAATAATAATAATAATAATAATAATAATAATAATAATAATAATAATAATAATAATAATAATAATAATAATAAATAATAATAAATAAATAAATAAATAAATAAAAATAAATAAAAACAGGATTGCCATATTAATTTAAATTATCCAAATTAGCGATAATTATTATTTCAAATAAGCAAGAACCTGATTATTATTATTATTATTATTATTATTATTATTATTATTATTATTATTATTATTATTATTATTATTATTATTATTATTATTATTATTATTATTATTATTATTATTATTATTATTATATTATTATTTTTTTTTTTTTTTTTTGAGTTGTTTTTTCAATATATCAACAATAAAGATTGAAATCTTATCCAAAACTAAATTTAAAAAAAAATAAAAAATAATAATAATAAATAAATATATAAATACATAAAAGAGAGAGAACTAATATTTTCAAACCCCCCTCCCTCACCCCTCTACCTCAATCTTTTCAATATTATCTATAAAATAAAAAATAAAAAAAAAATAAAAACTTTCTTAAATTTTATCTTTCAAAAACAAAAAAATAATTTTCCATACGTCCCCAAAACAATTTTGAAAAAATATGACCAAATTTATTTTTTTTTTTCATACAAAGGTAATATTTTTTTTTTTTTTTTTTTTATTTATTTTTTTTACCTACAAAAATATAACTTTCCAAAATTTGTCACAGTTTTCCAAAATTTCACCAAAATTTAATTTTACATTCACTCTTGAAAGCCATAGAAATAAAAAAAAAATAAAAATAAAAAAAAATCACAATGGCGGAGCGAATCAAGCTCGCATGTATTATGAGGTAGTATGCATTGCACACACGTTTGGACGGATTCCTTTGGAGCACGCAAGCATTCATGCAAGCAAAATAGTCTCAAACGAACAACAATAAAGAATTTCTTAAATCTTTTTAGCGTCTCAGGAATTACATTCACAAGAGTATGAGAGAGAGAGAGAGAGAGAGAGAGAGAGAGAGAGAGAGAGAGAGAGAGAGAGAGAGAGAGAGAGAGAGAGAGAGAGAGAGAGAGAGAGAGAAGAGAAAGAAAGAAAGAAAGAAAGAAAGAAAGAAAGAAAGAAAGAAAGAGAGAGAGAGAGAGAGAGAGAGAGAGAGAGAGAGAGAGAGAGAGAGAGAGAGAAAAGAAAAAGAAAGAAGAAAGAAAGAAAAAGAAAAAAGTGAGAAGAGAAGAGAAAGAAAGAAAAAAAGAGCGAGAAAAGAAAGAGAGAGAGGAGACGGGGAGTCATAGCAAATGCATCTATGCGTTGTTGTTCAATTTATTCACTATCAACAAAAAGAATTAAGTCGAATGGAACATTGTCGAATTCTTTTTCGCTAGATTAGTTTAAGTTAGGTGAGAGAGAGAGAGAGAGAGAGAGAGAGAGAGAGAGAGAGAGAGAGAGAGAGAGAGAGAGAGAGAGAGAGTGTGTAGTTTAAGTTAGGTTTTTTGTTTCATTTATTTTTCTTGGAGAAAAAAAAAACATCCGATTTGTATGGTGATATTTTCAACCTTATTTCCTTTCTCTCTTTCAATCAAACAATTCATTTACATATACGTACAGTAGAGTCGACAGACAGACAGACAAATAAATAAGAGGCATATTTAGGCAAAACCAAACCTTATTTTTCCATTTATATGAAACATACATCAACACTGAATACTACAAACCCCCAAGAGACCTCCTTAAAAAGACCTTCTACAGGCAACACCCTCATTTTCGAAAAAGAAAAACGTTAAGTCTTCTAAGCCACAAATCAATAAAGGTCAAAGGTTATTAAAAAAAATAAAGTAGCGGAGCTGTAAAATGAAGTATTACCCCAACCTTTGACCAATTTTAAAAATCTCTCTCTCTCTCTCTCTCTCTCACACACACACACACACACACACACACACACACACACACTTTTTAATTAAATAAAAATGTAAATTTTTAAACGTGGATTAGAAGACACAACTTCAGCAGTTTAATTATAAAACCGATGATCAATGAAGACATACCTTGAAGTAGTGTGGTCAACAAGTGGCTCAAATAAAATGTGGTCAACAGGTACCTCAGATTAATGTGGCCAACTAATTCAAATTAAACGTAGCCAATAAGTGGCTCAAATTAAACTTGGCCAACAAATGTCAAATTAAACGTGGCCAACAAGTGCCTCAAATTAAATGTGGTCAACAAGTGGTACAAATTAATGTGGCACACTGGTTGCGCCAAAGACAAACAGAATATATGATAAGAATTAAAAAAAAAAAGAATATTTTTTTCCACATTTAAATTAATAAAATATTTAAAAAAAAAACAATTAAAATATTTACTTATATATATATATATATATATATATA
>SEYY01000481.1:47500-52500 GCA_009176605.1 Armadillidium nasatum | reverse complement strand
TTATTTTCCACAAAGAAATAAGGACTGTTAAGTGGTAGGCAGTAGTAGAAAGGAATGACCCTCGATATAGTCTGGTAGTGAAAGTAAGGAGTATGTTTATGGGTAAAGCACAAAGAAAACTCATACTGGGCAGTGGTAGATCGAAATGACTACTTTAACCAGTAATATGACCAATAAATATGTATGTATGTAAATAAGTATTTGTTTTCCATTTTTATTATTATTATTATTATTATTATTATTATTATTATTATTATTATTATTATTCAGTGGTGAGGTAAAAAAAATTTAATTTCTCTTTCACGGATGTCAAAGCATGCGGTAACAGCGGGAATAATCGCATCCGAATTCTGCGGATGTATCTACGAAAGCCTAAAAAACATAATTTCAACAGTGATACAGTTAGAAAAATCTTTAATACTGCCTGTAATGGTAGTATTTACAGTCCTTGTCAGCTCTTTTACAATTGGTGGTCAAAAAAACTAACATCTTTTCAGATCATGAATGTTAGTCTAACTTTACAGTCCTTATCAACCCTTGAACATTAGTGGACAAATCTAACATTTTTACAATACTTGTCAGCCCTAGAACAATTGGTGGACAAAATACCAATAACATTACAGACCTTGAACATTAGTGGACAAATCTAACACTTTTACCCAGTCCTTGTCAACCCTTGAACAATTGGTGGAATAAAAAAAGTAATACCATTTAACAGACCTTGATCATTAGTGGACAGAACTAAAAACCTTTACAGTCCTTGTCAACCTTTAAACAATTGGTGGACAAAAAATACATACCTTTACAAACCTTGAACATTAATGGACAAACATAACATCTTTAAAGTCATTGTAGGTCCATGAACAATAGTGGACAAAACTAACCAATTGATTTACTTAAATCAACTCAAGTTATTGAATCACTTGTCAAAAAAAAAAAATGCTTTTCAGCAATATTTAGCACATAATAATAATAATAATAATAATAATAATAAATAATAATACAATAATATATATATAATATAATATATATATATATATATATATATATATATATATATATATATATATATATATATATATATATATATATATATATATATATATATATATATATATATATATATATATATATATATATATATATATATATATATATATATATATATATATATATATATATATATATATATATATATATATCTATATATATATATCATATATATATATATATATATATATGCAAGTGACTTCGAATCTGTTCCCCGGAATAAAAGGAGTTTGAGTGAGAATAAGGGGGTGGAGCCGAGATCTTGGGGGGACTTGAAAATATTGGAGGCGATGGGGATGGGGGGGGATAATTATAAATTTGGACAGGGGGGATCAAAAAGATGAGGTAATGTCAGATTTTATATCATTTTTTTTTCTTCTAAAACTTTCATTAAATAATGTACAATATTTAAGGTATATATATATATATATATATATAATATATATATATATATATATATATATATATATATATATATATATATATATATATAATATATATATATATTATATATATATATATATATATATATATATATATATATATATATATGGGTCCAATGAATGCTACCGGGCAGGGGTATAAATCTCTTCTACAGGAACGAAGGGTCTACATACATATTAACCATCGGGTGTGTTGGTATGTCCGCAGGCATTTTATGCTAAGGTATGCCGTATGTGTGTGTGTGTGTGAGTCGGAGCGAGAGGTGGCACGGCGGCCGTCTCTCGTGCCCACGCGAGAAGAAGTTTCTTCAAATGACTTGTGCCCTGGGCAAGGTCGCTTTAAAGTCGTATATAGAAGGAGAAAAACTCTGAAAAACTGATTCGTGAATATATATATATATATATATATATATATATATATATATATATATATATATATATATATATATATATATATATATATATATATATATATATATATATATATATATATATATATATATATATATATATATATATATATACTTTTTCTGCACTTCCTTTCGCACACTATCAAAAGCTGTGCTCGGGGAAACGTCGGCCGTTAATTTGGATAAGGAAATATTTTTCCCCTACTGAAGTTGAGGAAACTATTGTTCTTTATCATAAGAGACCCTTCCGTCCCTCCCAATAATATATATATATATATATATATATATATATATATATATATATATATATATATATATATATATATATATATATATATATATATATATATATATACTGGTGTTCCTCAGGATTCTCTTCTATCCCCAACACTTTTTCTACTTTTCATTAATAACATTCTCTCTATTACTTCATCTCCTATTCACTCCTATGCTCATGACTCCACCCTTCATTACTCCTTTCAGTTTGAAAGACGTCCCTCCCAACAGCAGTTAATAGACTCGAGAAGGGCAGCCTTGGAGCAATTAACCTCCGATCTTTCACGTATTTCTGGTTGGGGTAGAGAAAACATGGTTGTTTTCAATGCCTCAAAAACTCAGTTCCTCCATCTCTCCACTCGACACAATCTTCCACACAACTATGATATCTTCTTCAAAAACACACAACTCAAACATTCATCTGTTCTTAATATTTCAAGGGGTATCTTTTTCTCGTGATCTTTCCTGGAAAGATCACATTACTTTTCTTTCTAAACAAGCTTCTGAGAGGTTGGCTGTTCTGAGGCGACTTCGTAATTTCTTCACGCCACCTAGTTGCTTGCTCTTTATAGGGGTGTTATTCGCCACTGTATGGAGTATGCTTCGCACATATGGGGTGGTTTTACTCATACAGCTCTCCTGGAGAAGGTGGAATCTAGGGCTTTTCGTTTCATCAACTCTCCCGCTATTACTAACTCTCTACAATCTCATTCTGCCCGCCGAATTGTTGCGTTACTCTCTCTATACTATTGTTATTACAACGGACATTGCCCTTCTGAACACTCTCGTCGAATATCTCCTCCATTGAGAAGAGCTCGAGCGACACGTCTTTCTACACAGTCTCATCCTTTCTCTGTCCAACTCTCAGACCCTAGACTTAACCAGCTATGCTCATTCTTACATATACTCTATGAGTAAAGTCTGAAAACACACTCTTTGCATCTATTTTTCAAAATATAGAGGCTACATGGAGTGTACTTAACACACACACACACACACACACACACACACACACACAACACACACAATATATATATATATATATATATAATATATATATATATATATATATATATATATATATATAATATATATATATATATATATATATATATATATATATATATTTTTTTTTTTTTTTTTTTTTTTTTTTTATATATAATAATAATATTATATTATAATATATAATATATATATAATATATATATTATATATATATATATATATATATATATATATATATATATATATATATATATATATATATATATATATATATATATATATATATATATATATATATATATATATATATATATATATATATATATATATATATATATATATATATATATATATATATATATATATATATATATATATATATATATATATATATATATATATATATATATATAGATTTTAAGTTATTCAACAAGGAAAAAATGTAAGAGAAAACACATTTTTCAATAAAGGTTAACAACTTTTTTCGGTTATCGTATTGTTTTTGCGTGCGTGCTTGCGTATGTGGTTGTGTGTGTGGTTGTGTATGTGTGTGTGTATGTGTGTGTGTTCCCAATCGAGAGATATATTTATTGGTACTTCTTATTGAAAGAGAATTTTCAAAATCAATCAAAAAATGTTAAAATACTGCTGATGCAACACCTACTACTTTTAATTAACCTACTTGAGATTAATCCTTAAGAATGAGGATTCTATTTAGAGAGGAGAGACTGTCATACCATCAACGGGAAAAAAATAAAAATTTTTAAAAGTATACGATGTTTACCCACAAAAATTTACATAACAAAAAAAAAAAAAAAATGCTATCTGTCCAAACGGCATAAACAGAACGTCTTGGTAAGTAAAATTAACAGAACTCTGTCAAATTAAGATCCGTGTCTAAAGTTGTCGCATCAACACAAACCACAGAGTATATTTATATAAAGTTTACCAAATTGTTGGAGGTCATGGAAAACTAGAGGGAAACAATAGAGAAATCAGACCTTGGGGAAACTTCACTTTATATGGAAATATTCAGAGAAATTTTTTATGTGATTATACTGTGGTTTTCTTGCCTTCTTCAAAATCCAGTTTATAATAAACAAGTATTACAATCTCTCTCTCTCTCATCATATATATATATATATATATATATATATATATATATATATATATATATATATATATATATATATATAATATATATATATATATATAGAGAGAGAGAGAGAGAGAGAGAGAGAGAGAGAGAGAAGGGGAGGGAGGGTAGAGGGAGAAAGAAAGAGAAAAGAGAGAGAGAGAGAGAGAAGAGAGAGAGAGAGAAAGAGAGAGAGAGAGAAAAGAGAGAGAGAGAGAGAGAGAGGAGTCAGGTGCAACCTAGGTATTCTTTATATTTCCTACCTCAAGACAAGAACCCGCGCGCGCGCACGCACTAACACAACGGTTATTCCCTCAAGGCAGTTCAATGTCACTCTCCCAAGAACCCCAATTACATATAAAATAATGACGATAAGGACGTCGAAAATACGTATACATACACCTTTTTTTTCGGAATGCAAATTCCACCTCACCCCACAATTCTTTACCTTCTTTTTGAACCCCTCACCCCTTTCCAGTGGGGTTTGTTTTGGAGGTAGGGTGGGGGGGAATATTGTAGGATTATGAAGCAAGTACTTCAAATACAATAACCGTTATATATATATATATATATATATATATATATATATATATATATATATATATATATATATATATATATATATATATATATATATATATATATATATATATATATATATATATATATATAGGTTCTTTT
>SEYY01000481.1:40000-42500 GCA_009176605.1 Armadillidium nasatum | reverse complement strand
GTTCATATCTCACGGGCATTGCCCTATTCGAGGAAAGGAACTCTTCTAGGTAGTATATAGGATCCCCAAGTGGGATCGAACCGGCGCCCTCAAGCCCGTGAGTCAATCACTCTACCGTTTGAGCCACGGTAGACGTCATATATATATATATATATATATATATATATATATATATATATATATATATATATATATATATATATATATATATATATTATATATATATATATATATATATATATATATATATATATATATAATATATATATATATATATATATAAAGAAAGAAAGTATCTGTCAAGTGGCGACATGAGGCCATTATGTCTAAACAGGAAAAAAAATACAAACGGTACCGTACTTCCCCTAATTCGTTCCCATAGACAGGACAATGACGACAGGTTGGAGGAGGGGGGGAAGGGGTGAAAGTAATGTTACGAAAGATTTATTTGAATTGCATAAAATTATTTCGGGTTAATAAAGGATTATAAATTAATCCATCCACAAAGGTGAATAGATTAATGATAATAATAATAATCATAACAATAACTATGGTTATTATTTGGCAGTAATAGTGGTAATAACGGTACTAGCTGTGGTAGCCGTTCACTGATAAGGAATATAAGACAATAGAGTTAATATGATTAAAACTAACCAACAATTCTCCATATATATATATATATATATATATATATATATATATATATATATATATATATATATATATATATATATATATATATATATATATATATATATATATATATATATATATATATATATATGGCCAGACTTCACTTTAACATCCTCAAATATTTAAAAAAGTACTGAACGTACGTAAAAAAGGATTATATTTTTGGAATCCTTGTCGAATTTAGGTAAGAAAAATTGGGAAATAAAAAAATAAATTCTTATAATACTTTTATTACATAAGTAAATTTTACTTTTGTAAAGCGCTGATAAGAATCGTACGCCTGGCAATGTCATTTTTTAAAAAGATTTTCGAAATTCTAAAAAAAAGGGGAAAATATCCCAAATCGTCGACAGGAAAATTTGCCAAAATTATCATCATCACTCACGGGTCGGGGGGTACGGGGGGGCAGAGCCCCCTGTAGACAAATGTTCGGTATAGCACCAATATTAAGTTTGTTAGTTCATAACTTGTCGTACAAAAACATTTTTTTTAAAATTTATTTTCAAATATTTTACACTTTTCTTACCTAAATTTCGACAAGGATTCCAAAAATGTTTTCCTTTTTTACGTACGTTCAGTAGTTTTTGAAATATTGATGTAAAAAAAGTGAAGGCTGACATATATATATATATATATATATTATATATATTATATATATATATATATATATATATATATATATATATATATATATATATATATATATATATATATATATATATATTAGGGATGGAGCGATACCAAAATATCGATTTATCGATATTAATATCACTTAAAAATAATCAGTAATCAATGCTTGGAATAAAAATTTAGTTATTAATTATTAAATTTTCATTAATAAATTATACATTTAAGGTTGTCAGGTTATGTAAAATCTTTCCATGGAAACTCACGTCATCAGCCTTATCGAAATCAGAATCCTGCATCCTTATCGAACTCAGAATCCTGCATCCTTATCGAACTCAGAATCCTTCATCTTATCGAACTCAGAATCCTGCATCTTATCGAACTCAGAATCCTTCATCTTATCGAACTCAGAATCCTTCATCTTATCGAACTCAGAATCCTTCATCTTATCGAACTCAGAATCCTTCATCTTATCGAACTCAGAATCCTTCATCTTATCGAACTCAGAATCCTTCATCTTATCGAACTCAGAATCCTGCATCTTATCGAACTCAGAATCCTGCATCTTATCGAACTCAGAATCCTGCATCTTATCGAACTCAGAATCCTTCATCTTATCGAACTCAGAATCCTGCATCCTTATCGAACTCAGAATCCTGCATCTTATCGAACTCAGAATCCTGCATCCTTATCGAACTCAAAATCCTGCATCCTTATCGAACTCAAAATCCTGCATCTTATCGAACTCAAAATCCTGCATATCTAATTGAGAAACCTCCAACCACATTTTTATATGACTAAATTTTCTCCTTAAGATTTAGATGTAAACAATTTGAATGTAATAAACATACCCATTTTTGTGGCCATCATTAATTATTCAACGTTTATGTATAGTTTTATATCAATTTTTAAATTTATTTTAATTAATACGTTAATATTCACTAATTTTCAAATTTTATTTATTTTTATTACGAATTTAAAATGGATACTCGGATATAGGTATGTAATTAAGCCTATTAGAAAACGCCCCTCAACAACGTTATTTAACGTTAATTATTTTTAATTATTATTATTTATTATTATTTTGTTGTGGTTGCTTACAACAGTATATAAAATGAACCTGTTTATTTGGGTGAATGTTTGTTGAATACGAATCAGCTGACTCGGAAAAATGGTATTT
>SEYY01000481.1:7500-35000 GCA_009176605.1 Armadillidium nasatum | reverse complement strand
AAATTATTTATAAAAAACGCTACCTACTATTTTTTTTATTTGTGAATATTGTTTAGAAGAGGGCAGGGCAACAATATTTATTTAGTGCATATTTAAATGCTCTTTGTTTGAAGCGAGATATAGCCTCTCAAACTTTGGGAATTTTTGAAATTTGGCCAAAAATGGACATTTTTGAAGGCTATATCTCAAAACCAACGAATGTCATCGATAAAGTACATAGAGGAATTTGTAGCCCCCCCCTCCTCTATACAAACCAAAATAGGAAATTGTCTAGTTGTTTTTTTTTTTAATTTTGTCTGAAAAGGTTGATTTTTTTAGTTCAAAAAAAATTTCTTTTCCATAGTTGGTCAGTTTTTGGCTTATAACATTTTTCCTATAACTCTGGGAACAAAGGTGTGTTAGAGACTTTTGTATCCCATTTAATTTTGAATAAATTGTCCAATTTTCAGCTCATTCTAAAAAGTGGTTTGGCACCGCCATTCAATAAAAAAGGGTAAAATTTCAAAAAAAAAAAAAAAAAAAAAAACTTTTAGCCGTAATAGACTCGGAAAAAAGCTAGAAATGGACTTTTCTTACCGGTAAAAAATCTATATAACTGAAAGTTTCGCAGAATCGGTTTGAAAATTGAAAAAAAAAAAAAATTTAAGTATAATTATGCCATTTTAACCCCGGCCGGCAACCCGGTTTTCCTTGATTTTTGGCCGGGCCGGGGCCGGGGCCGGGGCCGGGTCAGTAAAAATGGCCGGGTTGGCCGGGCGGGCCGGGGCCGGGGCCGGGGCCCCGGTCGTTCCTATATATATATATATATATATATATATATATATATATATATATATATATATATATATATATATTATATATATATATATATATATATATATATATATATATATATATATTTCATTATATTATTATAAGATTAAAATATAATATATAATATATATATATATATATATATATATATATATATATATATATATATATATATATATATATATATATATATATATATATATATATATATATATATATATATATATATATATATATATATATATGGTACAACTTTCACTGTCCAGACGTCTGTCCCTTTTTAGTATATTGATCTCATACCGTTTTCAAGACAAATTTGTCTGCTATATTGTATCCGTTTATTTGTCCCAATCTTATTTATATTTCACCTAAAAAAGTATGAATTATCAAATATAGTTCACCACTACTTAACTTAAGTATGCTATTAATAATATAATTTCCCCACACAACTATGAAATCTTCGAAAACTCTCGACTCAAACCTTCATCTCTCCTTAATATTCTTGGTGTTTCTTTTTCTCGTGATATAAAGGAGGAGGGTGTGTTCGCCCCATTATGGAGTACGCATCACACATTTGGGGTGGTTACACTCAAACAGCTTTCCTTGAAAAGGTAGAGTCTAGGGCTTTTCGTTTTATCAACTCTCCTGCTCTCACTATTTCTCTCCAATCTTTTTCTGCCTGTCGAATTGTTGCGTCTCTCTCTCTCTCTCTCTCTCTCTCTCTCTCTCTCTCTCTCTCTCTCTCTCTCTCTCTCTCTCTCTCTCTCTCTCTCTACCATCGCTATTAAAATCGACACTGTTCTTCTGAAATTTAACGTCGCATACCTCCTCCACTGAGCAGGGCTTGTGCGATACGCCTTTCTGCACAGTCTCCTTTCTCGGTCCAACTCTCTGACTCCAGCCTTAACCGCTATGCTCACTCTTACATATACTCCACTGATAAAGTCTGGAACTGTCTCAGTTTAACTATTTTTAACAACTTCCATTGAAATACACATTATCAAACTCCTAATATCGGGACATGGCAGCCTTTAATTTGTTTCTTGATTCCCCCCAATTTTGATAAGATTTTAAAGATTTCTGACCTTCACCGATGCACCACAATAGACTCTCTCTCTCTCTCTCTCACTATATATATATATATATATATATATATATATATATATATATATATATATATATATATATATATATATATATATATATATATATATATATATATATATATATATATATATATATATATATATATATATATATAGTGAGCCAGAACTTAATAAATGCATTTGTGAAGTTAAACTTCCTAATAGAATGGACGTCACAAGGGTATTTTCTCAAGAGTTCTTACAAGTGTTTGAAAACGGATGTAAATGTCACACTGGACCTCTCTCTTCAAAAGATCAAATGACTTTTAACACTAATGAAAACATATTTAGTGTGTGTGTGTGAGAGAGAGAGAGAGAGAGAGAGAGAGAGAGAGAGAGAGAGAGAGAGAGAGTGAGAGAGAGAGAGAGAGAGAGAGAGATATTCATAAGCTTTATGGTTTATCCATCTATCGAAAATTCATAGGCCTATCACAATATAGCTTAGTCCCTCGCTCCCCAAAACCTCCCCCAAAATGAATTTTATTTGCGTAATATTTTTACCCTAACGATACGTACATAAGGATGTTTACATACATAAGAATTTATGTATACGTGTGTGCATACAGCGGAAATATGGCCTGGAAACCTTCTGGAAATTTGTGCAGTGAGCATGTAACGGCTCGAGAACTTCATTCATAATATATATATATATATATATATATATATATATATATATATATATATATATATATATATATATATATATATATATATATATATATATATATATATATATATATATATATATATATATATATGGAGAAACTATGGTAGTTTTCAATGCCTCAAAAACTCAAAGCAAAAATTCATCGATTACGTCCAAACTTTAGAAATCAGAACTCAAACCTAACTAGTCCTTGTTCCATTTTCTAGTTTTGTTTATATATATATATATATATATATATATATATATATATATATATATATATATATATATATATATATATATATATATATATATATATATATATATATATATATATATATATCACTAATCACTCAAAGGTCGGAGGTGTAAGGTGGGTTTCGCTCTCCCGCAGACAAATGTTCGTATGCCATGCATTTGCATAAACACATATGAAGACCGCGTCCTATACTATCACAGAAAAACTCGACACACAAACATACATACACAAAAAAATAATAAAAAAAAAAAAAAAAAAAAAAAATATATATATATATATATATATATATATATATATATATATATATATATATATATATATATATATATATATATATATATATATATATATATATATATATATATAGGTGAGCGGTATGCACACATACCTGCTAAATAAAATGGCTTCATCTAACGTAGGCGGGGAAGCTGCACCTTCCGGAGTTAAAAGTATGGCACGTTTTTAAAAAGGTATCGTCAACAGATAAAAATTCGAAAACTTACATCAAGAAATAATAATAATAATAACAATATTAATTCTTAAGTATTTTCCAATATACAGTTTTTCGTTATTATTATTATTACACCACCAGAAACTTGACCTTGTTAGCCTACTATGCGTATAACTGTAAATTTACGTTTGTGGTAAATAAAAAAATTTAGCTTTATTTTTGAATAATAATAATAATAATAATAATAATAATAATAATAATAATAATAATAATAATAATAATAATAATAATAATAATGCTTAACTATCTACATCTACGCTAGAAATTTGTCAGCTAAGAAATTTTTAAAAATTATACAAAAAAAAAAAAATTTGTGTATATATTTGATAAAAACATTTTAAGTTTTCTAAAAGCAAATGTAGTTATACAATAATTAGTTTTATAATCAACTATTATGCACAATTCATAATAACAAACTTTTATCAAGAATTAAAATTAAAATAATATATTATCTATAATCACTTAAACAACACTCCCCCTTCGATGACACTTCTCTTACTGAATTAGGAATTTTTGAAATCTTCGATAGAAAATGGAATGAGGTTCACATAATTAAAAGGAAAATATTACTTGGCAACTATTGTACAGGTATCGGTGGATGATTGTTGCGAGATACTGCTTCATTGAAAAATATTATTATTATTATTATTATTATTATTATTATTATTATTATTATTATTATTATTATTATTATTATTATTATTATTATTATTATTATTATTATTATTATTATTATTATTATTATTATTATTATTATTATTATTATTATTATTATTATTTTTATATTATATATTATTATATATATATATATATATATATATATATATATATATATATATATATATATATATATATATATATATATATATATATATATATATATATATATATATATATATATATATATATATATATATATATATATATATATATATATATATATATATATATATATATATATATATATACACGAATATTAGCATCCCTAATCCTAGAAAAATAAATGCGGATGTGCGGATATGTGTATATTAACAATATGCTTTTAGCTTTATATACAAATTTCTTCTCATTAATGCAATATTGTACAACAGTGCAGAAATTGTCCTAACGAATCGTTGGGACAAGTGTCTAAAATGTAACAAATTTTTTCAGTTATTTACTTATTAGAAAATAAATCGGTGAAGCGACTTTCTAATGCTTAGCATGTCTTTTCTCTATTGAAAATATTACTGTGACATTTTTAGCCACTTGTCCCAACGATTCGTTAGGACAGTTTTTTGCAGTGAATTGCACAGTAGATGTTAGGTTATGAAAATTCTGATAAATTATGAATAAAAGTATAAAAACAAGCCATAATTGGATCACTATTGCAAATGTTATTGTGGTCCTAAAATCATTTGAGAAAAAAAAGATGAAAATATTACTTAAATGAAAGAAGCTTAAAAGTGAGATGGACTTTGAAATTTGGCATTTTAAAAGCTGATTATATTTTAATAGTAACAACCTTTCTGTTGTCAAAGGATCAAACTCAAGTGTTTCAATTTATCATCTGTGATGGCAATAGTAAAAGAAAGCATGATTCAGATGCTTTCAAAACCGACTAAAAAAAAAGTACAATTTAATTAATATATAGAAAGATTCTTAAAGAGTCAATAGATAGTGTCTATAACACCTTATATTAACTGAAACTCTGGTTTATATAACTCTACTCAATATGATAAAAAAAAAAAAAAAAAAAAAAAAAATTACAGGAATTAAATGAAATAATTCTTTTTTTTTTAAATGAAAATTTGAATTGGACTAAATCCATTTTATTCTTTAAAAATGTTACTTGGAGGAAGTAACATTACCATTTGGTAATGTTACTTCCTCCAAGCTTGATTTCTGGATAGATAGATAGATAAACAGATAGAAATATAGATAGAAAGATACATAGGTAGATAGATAGATAGATAAGAGATAGATAAATGGATAAGTAGATAGATATATAGATATATAGATAGATATATAGATAGATAGATAGATAGATAGATAGTTAGATAAAAAGATAGATAAATGGATAGGTAGATAGATAAATAGATAGATAATAGATAGATAGATGAAACTAATATTTAAAAAAAAAAAAATAAAAAATTAAACAATTTTTGAATAATTTTTAAAACTCTTTCTATGCGGAACATAAAATTTTTAATGTGACCTTGAAAATTAGAATGAATATATTTTTTAAAAAAATTTAAATAATTAATTAATAATAATTAATTAATTATTAATTAATAATATTTAAAAAAAAAAAAAAAAAAAAAAAAAAAAAAAAATTTATAATATATATATATATATATTATATATATTATATATATATATATTATATATATATATATATATATATATATATTATATATATATATATATATATATTATATTATATATATTTTTTTTTTTTATTAAAATAATTTTTAAAAAAATAATTTTTTATTATTTTTTAAAAAAAAAAAAAAAAAAAAAAAAAAAAAAAAAAAAAAAAAAAAAAAAAAATTTATTTATATATATATATATATATTATATATTATATATTATATATATATATATATATATATATATATATATATATATATATATTATATATATATATATATATTTATATATATATATAATATATATATATATATATATATATATATATATATATATATATATATATTATATTATTATATAATATATAATATTTATATATATATATATTATATTATATATATATATATTATTATTATTATTATTATTTAGGAAAGTTAGGTTAGATTTGCTTAGTAAAAGTTAGATTAGATTAGGTTAGGAAAGTTAGGTTAGATTAGGTTAGAAAGTAGGTTAGGTTAGAAAGTTAGGTTAGAGTAGGTTAAGGAAAGTTATGTTAAATTAGGTTAGGGAAAGTTTTGTTAGATTAGGTTAGGAAAAATTAGGTTAGATTAGGTTAGAGAAATTTATGTTAGATTAGATTAGACAAAGTTAGGTTATATTAGGTTAGGGAAAGTTAGGTTAGATTAGATTATGAAAATTTAGATTGGATTAGGTTAGGGAAAGTTAGGTTAGATTAGGTTAGGAAAAATTAGGTGTAAAGTTGGATTAGAATAGGTTAGGGAAAGTTAAGTTAAGTTAGCTTAGGTAAGGTTCGTCTTTATTATGTTAACATGAAAGTGCTTTAATGTGCTAATTCTAAATATTTTTTAATTATTTTTTATAAAAATAATTTAATATATATATATATATATATATATATATATATATATATATATATATATATATATATATATATATATATATATATATATATATATATATATATATATATATATATATATATATTATATATATATATATATATATATATATATATATATATATATATATATATATATATATATATATATATATATATATATATATATATATATATATATATATATATATATCACATATCTTGAGTGATTCCGCAGACAGAACTCTTCTCGAAATTAAGAGTGGAATGTAATACATTTCGTTTTAAAATACATTCACTCTCTTACAAATTTTTTCCAGTCTGTTTTACAGTTACTGAATTCTTGAATAATTCTCTGTATACCGTCACTGTTTACATAAATTCCTCTAAAAGTTACCTTATAATAAGTTAGAGCAATCTTATAAAATTCCCTTTATATTAGTGTGAAGCTCAATTTCTTGAGGTTTCTCAACTTTTTATGTTTTTGTTCTAAAGTCAGATAAAATTTGGAACCACTAATTTAGAAATGTGACGTTATCCACGAGCGCTGACTTTAGGAAAAAGTTTTTTTTCAGTAAAAAAAGAAAAGCTTAAATGCTGCAACTTATTATTAGGTAAACTTTGGTTCCTCTCCTCTGAGCTCTAAATTTTGAGTTCCGTTGTAGAGGAACTCAACTCACTCTTCCTTTCTCTGTACTTCTGACTTTTTTCATCAAAAATTTTATAATAATATTATAATTATATATATATATATATATATATATATATATATATATATATATATATATATATATATATATATATATATATATATATATATATATATATATATATATATATATATATATATATATATATATATATATATATATATTTATCTTACACAAACATCATAAATTATTAAGTTAGTGTGAAAGACTTTTCTTTCCTGTATTTCCTCAAGGAAGATTTTTGGTCAAATAAACAAAATATTTAATGAATGTGTTTGAATTAAGGATAGGCAAAACTTTGCGTTTTCCGCACCGTTCCGCATTTTTACAGAAACGTTGTGCACTACCATTCATCTTTTCACACCTGACCCCTCTCTCCCCTATAATTAAAAGAAATAAAAACAATGATGATCGCGCACTGCACCGCATCTAAACTTTTTTTTCAACCGTACTTCACCAGTGCCCTGAAACTGCTTGCCGCTACACTGTAACTGTATCCCAACAAAATGAAGGCAAAACGCACAGCGGCGGTGCGTCGGCCGATAAAAAAACAACTTAAAATCTACTCCTGTTTGCTAGTTATCGGCCCACTTGTCTGCCTGTGTAAAAATCATAAAACAAAGGTATTAAAGATAGTGTTTTAAGGTAATAGTAGCCCAAAAGACAAACATTCTTTCTTTATTACCTTACAATAAAAAACTGTTGAGAAATATTTCTCAATATATCATTAGTTTTATTTTATTGTTTTAAATATTTAATTGATGCTACCCTATCATGCGATCTCCATACGCGCTTACTCTAGTAAATGCATAGCACTCGAACATATGCCTGACGGAAGGCTCCACTTCCTGTACCCCAGACCTGTGAGTGGTGGATAAAGTAATTAAAAATTACTAAATTACCCATATATATATATATATATATATATATATATATATATATATATATATATATATATATATATATATATATATATATATATATATATATATATATATATATATATATATATATATATATATATATATTTTTTTATTTTTTTTTTTATTTAATTTAATTATTAATATTAATTATTTAAATTTTAATTAATTAAGTTTTAATTATTTAAATTTCTATTAATTTAAATTTTAATCATTTAGCTCAAATAACAACTAAAATATTTCAAAGTTCATTTAGGGAAAGTTTTGTTGTTTTTATTTTCCAAGGAATATTTATTATTTTATTTTATTTATTTATTTTCTAACTTCTTTATTTATTTTTTAGTTATTTTATTTATGTATTTATTTAATGTTGCTTTTGTTTTTTTTTATTCGATATTTATCTATATTTATTTAATTTTATTTTTATTTTTGTATTTTTTGTAATATTTTTTTTTTCAGATTAATTTAAACTTTTTTTTTTCTTTTAAAACTTTTTAAAATTTTTCCTCTAAAATGATCCACGTAGAAAAAAATTTTTGTAAAGTTTTCAAAGTAAAAAAAAAAAAAAAAATCATTGTGCTCACCAGGGCTCGAACCTGGGACCTTCTGTGTGTTAGACAGATGTGATAACCACTACACTATGAGCACGAACTTACAAGAGTTAAACTTTCTTTATTTATTTCATTTAAATAAAATCTCTCTCTCTCTCTCTCTCTCTCTCTCTCTCTCTCTCTCTCTCTCTCTCTCTATATATATATATATATATATATATATATATATATATATATATATATATATATATATATATATATATATATATATATATATATATATATATATATATATATATATATATATATATATATATATATATATATATATATATATATATATATCATTCGGTGGGCAAAGGCCAGAAGCCTACTAATTTCCGCCAGGGTTGGAGAACGTCTTAATCATGATCGATTAATTGCCAACATGTCCCGATACACGGCGTTTGAAAGTGTGAAAGTCAAGGGAAGTTGGGAAAATACATAAAGGGAGTTTGCTCCAGAATTTGCCTGTAGAGTACATGTAAGATTGAGAATAGCGGTTAAGTCTGTGGTCAGAGAGTTGGACAGAGAAAGAATGAGACACTAAAAAATGCACACTTCTACATGGATTGCATGTTTATTAGCTAAAGAATTAACGCTATTTCTATATGCATTTTACCTTTAACTAAAGAATGTACGCATCTTCTACACGCATTTTATCTAATTGAAGAGTTCACGTTACTTCTGCATGTATTTTACCTTGAACTAAAGAATTAACACTTGGTGCTTGTTCAACATGCATTTTACCTTTAACTAAAGAATTAATACTTCGTGTTTGTTCTACATGCATGTTATCTTTAACTAAAGAATTCAAGCTACTTCTATATGTATTTTACCTTCAACCAAAGAATGTACGCATCTTCTACATGTATTTTACTTTCAGCTAAAGAATTTACGCTATTTCTACATGCATTTTACTTTTAACTAAAGAATTAACACTTCGTTCTTGTTCTACATGCATGTTATTTTTAACTAAAGAATGGAGGACTCTTCTACATGAATTTTACCTTTAACTAAAGAATTCACGCTATTCTACATGCATTTTACTTTTAACTAAAGAATTAAAACTTCGTTCTTGTTCTACATGTATTTATCTGTAATTAATGAATGAGGAAATGAAGAATGTAGATTCGATTTGTTCTTTTATATCTTAAGAATTTTATCTCCCTCGAAATTGCTTTTATAAATTTAATTCCTAAAGGAAACATTTTCAGTAAAATTATTATATTCATTAATTTTTTTTTTTATTTTAGAATTATTTAAATTTAATTTAACTATCTTTAATTAATTTAATTTGAAACTTCATTTAAGTTACATTTAATTTAAATCTTTATTTTTTTATTATTTTTTTTTTTTTAATTTGTATATTTTTTTAAAAAATTTTCTCCACGTTGATACTTTTTTTAATAGTAATAATAATATTGAAAATATTGATCATAATATTGCTTTTCAGAAGTCTATTTATAGTTCCAAATATGACTCTGGTTTCTGATTCGACTTCTGTTCTGACTCCGACTCCGGCTCCGGTTCCGACTCCGGTTCCGACTCCGATTCCGGTTCCGACTCCGGTTCCGACTCCAACTCCGACCCCGACTCCGGTTCCGACTCCGACTCCGACTCCAACTCCGACTCCACTCCGACTCCGGACTCCTGGTCCGACTCCAACTCCGACTCCGATTCCGACCCCGACTCCGACTCCGATTCCGGTTCCGACTCCGACTCCGATTCCGGTTCCGACTCCGACTCCGACCCCGACTCCGACTCCGGCTTAGGCTCCTGCTTCAGCTTCAGTGCCGACTACGACTCCGGCTTCAATTTGGGCTCCTGCTCTAAAACTTCATTTCCGACTACTACTCCGACTTGTGTTCCGGCTCATATTTGAGCTCCAACTTCAATTTCGACTCCAGCTACAGTTACAACTCCGGATCCGGCTTGCGTTCTGGCTCGGCTTCGACTTGACTTGTGTTCAGGCTTATATTTGAGCTCCGGCTTCAATTTCGACTCCAACTACAGTTCCAACTCCGGCTCCGACCTGTGCTGATACTCCGACTTCAATTCCGATTCCGGATTCAGTTTCGTTTTAAGCTCCGCCCCGGCATCAATTTCAGCTCCAATACTTAGTCAAAAAACTCTTCTCCTTTCCATTTAAACTCTAATTAATAAATTATAATTATTATTACAATAATTATGTGTGAAATTAAATGTTAAATAAACACTTAAAGTAATTAATTTCTTAATACTTTTTATTAACTTATGTTTAAGAAAGTAATTAATTAATTAATTAATTGTTAGCTTTAATTAAGCAATTAACAATTATGGAGCGATAATTTGATTATTTTATAATAATAATAATAATAATAATAATAATAATAATAATAATAATAATAATAATAATAATAATAATAATAATAATAATAATAATAATAATAATTATTATTATTATTATTATTATTATTATTATTATTATTATATTATATTATTATTATTATTATATAATATAATTATTATTATTATTATTATTATATTATTATTATTATTATTATTATTATTATTATTATTATTATTATTATTATTATTATTATTATTATTATTATTATTACTATTATTTATGTCATTTGTTCCAATCACATCAGATTATGATAAAAAAGTTAACAAATTTAAAATTACTTATATATATATATATATATATATATATATATATATATATATATATATATATATATATATATATATATATATATATATATATATATATATATATATATATATATATATATATATATATATATCATATATATATATATATATATATATATATATATATATATATATATATATATATATATATATATATATATATATATATATATATATATATATATATATATATATATATATATATATATATATATATATATAGTAACCTACTAACCATCAACTCATGGTTCCGAAATAATATTGAAACTCTTAAAGTCTGCTATACCGTCCAGGTTCGAATCCTGAACTCTCTTTTAGATAGTAAGTTAGTGTTTTCCCCTGCGCCAAAACAGTACAAAAGTAAGCCACGCTGGGAAGTCTCATGAAATACTTATCATGCTAAAACTCCTAATTATATATATATATATATATATATATATATATATATATATATATATATATATATATATATATATATATATACTTATATATATACCCATATATTATACTATCTATATATATATATATATATATATATATATATATATATATATATATATATATATATATATATATATATATATATATATATCTATATATATATATATATATATATATATATATATATATATATATATATATATATATATATATATATATATATATATATATATATATATATATATATATATATATATATATATATATATATATATATATATATATATATATATATATATTGAGAGGAAGACTTAATACAGGAACGAACGAATACCCATATAAAGAGCGAGCAACTGGGATGGCGTAAAGAAATATTAAAGGCGCTTCAGAACACCAAACCTCCTTAGAAGTTTGGTTAGAAATAGGGCCAATGTATCCTTCCAGCAAAGAAGACGAGAAAAGTAAACCATCTTCTTCTTCTTCTTCTTCCTCTTCTTCTTCTTTTTATCTTGTTCATCTTTTTCTTTTTTCTTTTTTTCTTCTTCTTCTTCTTCTTCATCTTCTTTTCAAATAAAACAAAAAAAAAAAGAAAAAGTTATTGATAAAAATCATAGAAATAATAATATTATAAACATTATTAGTAATTTGATAATTACCTATTAAAACTAGAAAATTAAATACGAAGAAACTTGCATTATTATTTTTTTTAATTTTGGAGTTTCAATGATTTATTACCCCCATCCATATAGACGTGTGCTTTATTCTCTTTAACTGCAATCTGTCTAATTATTTATTTATTAAACTGAAAAATAAAAATAAAAATCATTGTGCTCACCAGGGATCGAACCTGGGACCTTCTGTGTGTTAGACAGATGTGATAACCACTACACTATGAGCACGAGTTATGTTTTGCTTAAATTTAAAAATTCAGAAACATTTTAAATTTATTTCTTATTTCTTCTTCTATTTGTTCTAATTTCTATCTTCTATTCATTTTCTAATTTTTTTTTCATCTTTACATTTTCTAATTTTATTTTTGATTTTCTTCAATTCATTTTCTATTTTTTCTTCTAATCATTTTCTAATTCCTTTTTCTTTTCATTTTCCAAATTTATTCTTTCTCTTCAACTTATTTTTTAATCTTCTTCTACTCATTCTCTTAATTTCTTCATCTTAAATTTATTTTTATAAATTTCGTCTTCTATTAATTTTCCAATTTTTTTTCTTGATTTTTCTGCTTTCTAATTTTCTTCCTTCTCTATTTTATTTTCAAATTTTCTTCTTCAACTTATTTTCTGTTTTCTTTTAAATTTTCTTCTTTTCTCCTATTTTTATAATTTTCTTTTTTTCTTCTATTTCTTATTTAATTTCTTTATCTTCTTTTTTTTCTATTCGATTTCTAATTTTCTTCTTATTTTTCTTTTTTTTCATTTTCAGAAATTATTCTCCTTCTTCCTCTTTTTCTTCTTTCGTTGGCCTTTTCAAATAAAATGAAAAAAATAAAATGTTATTGATAAAAATCAAAGAAATAAAAAATATTATAAACATTATTAAAAATTTGATAATTATCTATTAAAACTGGAAAGAAATATCCATTATTACTATTTGAATATACAGTTTCAATGATTTATTACCAAACAATATTGACGCATGATTTACCCTCTTTTACCTTAATATTTCTAATTATTTATTTATTTCTCCTGCTTAAACTAAAAACCATTGTGCTCACCAGGTCTCGAACCTGGGACCTTCTGTGTGTTAGACAGATGTGATAACCACTACACTATGAACACGAAATAATTGTAATTAAATTTAAAATTAGTGAAACATTTTTTACAAATTTAAAGATTATTTTCAGTTTCTTCTTTTTCTTTTCTTCATTTTCTAAATTCTTTTCCCTCTATGCATTTTCTGATATTCTTCTTTATATTTAATATTTTTCTTCTTATATTTTTAATTTTATAATTTTCTTCTTTTTCTTCTTCTATTCACATTCAAATTTTCATAAATTTACTTTCTAATATTCTTCTCCTTTTTTCTTTATTCAAATTCTATTTCTGATCCCTCTAACTATGGTCAGATAGGTCTCACTTCAAGACTCTCTTGTCGATGGAGTTACTTTTTCTTCCTTTTCTGTCAATTGTGGTGTTCCTCAGAGTTCTGTTCTATCTCCAAATTTATTCTTGTTTTCCATCAACGATCTTCTTAGCTCCATTTCTAACTCTGTTCATTCTTATGTTGATGACTCAACTTTTCATTTTTCTACTTATTTCAAATCTGTTTCCTCTTTCTCTTCTAGAGTTGTTCTCGTCTTCAACTTTCAGACTCCATGCATTCTTGCCTATCTATCATTTCAACTCTGAAATT
The DNA here is from genome assembly GCA_009176605.1 of Armadillidium nasatum. NCBI lineage: Eukaryota > Metazoa > Arthropoda > Malacostraca > Isopoda > Armadillidiidae > Armadillidium > Armadillidium nasatum. Next base: position 20,648 of record SEYY01000481.1, on the reverse strand, counting down.
CAACTCTTTAAAAACTCAATTTCTTCACATCTCCCTCTCAAAAACACCTCTCAACTTTCCTATCTCCTTCGACGGCTCTCCCGTCTCACCTGTAAACAATATTAACATTCTTGGTCTTAACATAAGCAATAAATTTTATTGGAAACCACATATCACAATGGTTGCTAAGGCGGCTTCAAAGAAATTGGGAGTACTGTTCAGTTTGCGGGAAGTTTTTTCTTCCGAACAGTTGTTTCAATTATATAAGGGTCTTATCTGCCCTTGTAAGGAGTAATGTTCTCACATTTGGAGGGGCTCCGATTCCACCTTTCATTTAGATAGGGTTTAGTTTAAGGTTAAAATATTAATAAATTGTCAGTTAATTTCAAACTCAGTTGACCTTGTCTCTGCGACGTGACGTTGGTGCACTATCTCTTTTCTATAGGTACTACTCAAGAGAATTGACCTCTTGCATTCCACCACCAAAAGCGTCGCTCTAGCAACACAAGGGATTTCATGCTTTCGCATGAATTTTGTGTGAATATGGAAAACCTCAGGCTTATCCATTGTGGTGTCTCCTTTCCAGCCACTTCTGTTTTTTGGAACTCTCTGACATCATCTGCTTTTCCTTTTCAATTTTAATCTGACCCTCTTCAAGGCCTCCGTCTGCGCTCATCTTAGAGATTTACGTTAGGATGGGATTGGGTAAGTTTATTATCATTATTATTATTATTATTATTATTATTATTATTATTATTATTATTATTATTATTATTATTATTATTATTATTATTATTATTATTATTATTATTATTATTATTATTATTATTATTATTATTATATTATATATTATTATTATTATTATTATTATTATTATTATTATTATTATTATTTATTATTATAATTTTTTTATATTATTATTATTATTTATAATTATTATTATATATTATTATTATACCATTATTATTATTACTTATTTTTATTATTATTATTATCAATTATTATTATTATTATTATTATTATTATTATTATTATTATTATTATTATTATTATTATTATTATTATTATTATTATTATTATTATTATTATTATTCCTTTTAATCATCTTTTTCTTCTTAAATTTTAATTTCTTAATGAAATTAATATCATAAACATCTTTAAGAAATTTGACCTATTACTATTATTAAAACTGTAAAGTGAAATAAAAGTAAATACCTATTATTATTATTATTATTATTATTATTATTATTATTATTATTATTATATTATTATTATTATTATTATTATTATTATTATTATTATTATTATTAATATTATTATTTAACTTCGCAACCTCTGTGATTTATTACCAAGCCATATATAAGGACGTGTGATTTACTCTCTTTAACAGCAATATGTCCAATTATTTGTTATTTATTTCACTGAAACTAAAAAGAAAATCATTGTGCTCACCAGGGCTCGAACCTGGGACCTTCTGTGTGTTAGACAGATGTGATAACCACTACACTATGAGCACGAGCAAAGGGTTAATTTAATTTAAATATAGTGAAACATTTCTTACAAATTTTATTTTCTTTTATTTCTATTCAAATTTTCATTTCCTATTCATTTTCTAACTTTTTTTTCATTTTTACATTTTCAACAAAATTTTTTCTACTCATTTTCTAATTTCCATTTTTCTTTTCATTTTCTGTTTATTATTTTTCTTCAATTTATTTTTTAATTTTTTTATATTCATTTTAACAATTTCTTCTTTTTTTTCAATTCATTTTCTAAAATTTGTCTTCTATTAATTTTCAAATTTTCTTACTATTTCCGCTTTCTAATTTGCCTCTTTTTCTTTTTTATTTTCAAAATTTCTTCCTCATCTTATTTTCTATTTTCTTGTAAATTTTCTTATTTTTTCCTATTTTTTTTTTATAATTTCCTCTTTTCTTCAATTTCTTATCTAAATTTCTTTATCTTCTTTTTTTTCTATTCATTTTCTAATTTTCTAATTTTTTTTTTTTTTTATTTTTAAAAATTCTTCTCCTTCTTCCTCTTCTTCTTTCATTGGTCTTTTCATTTAAAATGAAAGAGTGAAAAGTTATTGATAAAAATCAAGGAACTAAAATAGGAATATTTTTAGAAATCTAGAAGTTACCTATTAAAACTAGAAATTTAAATAAGAAGAAACCTCCATTATTATATTATTATTATTTAATTTTGTAGTTACAATGATTTATTACCAAGTCTTGGCGTGATTTATGCTATTTACTTAATATTTACACTTATTTATTTAATGGTTCCACTTAAACTAAAAATCATTGTGCTCACCAGGGCTCGAACCTGGGACCTTCTGTGTGTTAGACAGATGTGATAACCACTACACTATGAGCACGAACAAGAAGTCAGTTATATTTAAATATAGTGAAACATTTCTTACAAATTTAAATTTTTTTTTCAGTTTCTTCTTTTTCTTTTCTTCATTTTCTTCTTTTTCCTTTTCCGTTGAAATATTTTCTAATTTTCTTCTTTTTTTCTTCTTATTTCACTTTTCTTTTTATAATTTTAATCTTTTTCGCCCTTTTCATTTTTTATTCATTTTCCAATTTTCCAATTTTCATCAATTTATTTTCTAATTTTCTCCTCCTTCTTCTTTTTCTAAACTTTTTAATTCAAATTCAAATTTTCTTCTTTTTATTTACTAATTTTCTCCTTTTCATCTCTAATTTTATTTATTTTTCTTGTATTTATTTTCTAATTTTTTTTCTATTCATCTTCTAAATTTCTTCTTCTAATTCTTTTTTTTTCAGTTAAAAATTCTTTATTATTATTATTATCATTATTATTATTTTTTTTTTTATGATTATTATTATTTTTTTTTTATTATTATTATTATTATTATTATTATTATTATTATTATTATTATTATTATTATTATTATTATTATTATTATTATTATTATTATTATTATTATTATTTATTATTATTATATTTTATATTAATTTATTTATTATTATTTTTATTATTATTATTATTATTATTATTATTATTATTATTATTATTATTATTATTATTATTATTATTATTATTATCAGTTATTATCATTATTATGATAATAATTATTATACTATTATTTTATTATTATTACTATTATTATTATTGTCATTATTATTACTATTATTAATATTCCTATTATTACAGTTATCATTACTATCATTATTATTATAAAATTATTATCTTTATTATTATTTTTATTACTATTATTATTATTATCATTATTACTATTATTATTAATATTTTTATTATTACAGTTATCATTGTTATCATTATTATTATATAATAATTATCTTTATTTTTTTTATTGCTTTTATCATAATTATTATTATTATTATTATTATTATTATTATTATTATTATTATTATTATTATTATTTATTTATTTTATCTACCTTTTCATCTTCTTTTTTTTTTTCCTTAAGTTTTCATTTCTAAGGAAATGATAATAGAAAAACTTACATATAAAAATCAAAGAACTGAAATATTATAAACATATTCAGAAATTTGACAATTTCAATTATTAAAACTGTAAAGTGAAGTAGGAGTTAAAATCCCGTTATTATTATTATTATTATTATTATTATTTTATTTTGCAGCTTCAATAGCTTATTACCAAGCCATAGGAATGTGTGAATTAGTTTCTCTAACTGCAATATGTCTAATTATTTGTTGACCTTAAATTTAAAAATATTACTGTGCTCACCAGGGCTCGAACCTGGGACCTTCTGTGTGTTAGACAGATGTGATAACCACTACACTATGAGCACAAGGTTAGTTGCTATCAAATTTAGATATAGAGAAACCTTTTTTTTTTTAAATATATTTTCTTCTATTCCTGTTCTAATTTTCATCTCCTATTCATTTTCTAATTTTTTTTCATCTTTACATTTTCAAACTTTGTTTTTCTTCTTTCTTTTTCATTTTCTGATTTTTCCTTCTTTTTCTTCTGCTCATTTTCTAACTTCTTTCTCCTATCCATTTTCTAAGTTTATTCTTTCTTCTATTTACTTTCTACTTTTCTTCTATTTATTTTCACAATTTGTTTTTCTTCTTCAATTCATTTTCTAAATTTCTTATACTTCTTCTATTCATTTTCCAATTTTCTTCTTTTTTTTATTTTCTAAATTTCTTCATCTTATTTTATGTTTTCTTCTATTTTTTCAACTTTTCTTTTTTTTCATCTTTTAATTTTCTAATATTCTTAATTTTTTTATCTGTTAATTTTCTAATATTCTTATTTTTTTATTTTAAAAAATTATTCTTTTTCTTTTTTTCCTTTTATTCATCTTCTTTTACTTTAGCTTTTTCTTCTTCTCCTTTTTTCATTAGTCTTTGAAATGAAACAAAAAGAAGAAAAAGTTATTGATAAAAATCTAGGAAGTAAAAAATATTATAAACATTATTTGTAATATGACAATTACCTATTGAAACTATAAAGTTAAATAAAAAATATCCATTATTATTATTATTTATTTTGTAGTTTCAATGATTTATTACCTAGCCATAAGGATGTGAGATGAGTAAATTACTCTCTTTAACCGCAAAATGTCTAATTATTATACTTCTTTACATCCTCAATACGTAAACGATACCGCTTTTCAACGAGTAGGGAAACAGTCACTGGTATAGATACCCTAATCACAAAAGTAAATAACGTAAATGAAAAGGTTTTAACTAGGATAGAAGAGAACGGGATGTCACTGAACTTATTAAAAAGACAATTCTTAATAATAATAATAAACGTTAAAACACTTATCACTTTATATATTAAAGCAAGAGAAATTATCTTAAATCGAACCATGTCTGCAAAATTATTAGGAGTTATTTTCGATGAGAAACTCTCCTTCAAAAAAGCATAATAAATAGTCTTAATTAGCCAGCTTGCATATACTTCCTATGCATTTCTAAAGTTTTGAAACTTTATTCCAAAATATATGCTCAGAAATTTGTATTACATACTTGTCTACCCTGTTGTCTCTTTTATAATTTAAATTATGGGGATGTGTAAGTGTATACTTGCTACAACCCTTAATAATACTACGTTAAAAAATAATTCCGATATTAAAAAAAAAAAAAATCCACTCTTCAAAAAAATAATTCACACTCAAATTTCATGATATACTCACTCTTACAACGGTTAATCACATCTTCAAAATTATTAAAGGAATGTCGAAGAAATTTTTGACATATTTAATAATGAATAACCAAAATGTAAGAAGACCAAATTTGCGTAGCTCAAACTCACGTACATTTTGTAAAACAAAGTACACCCTTACCAAATCCCGAAGAGCAAAATAATATAAGGGAATTGAACATTGGAATGAATTTCAAAAAAAAAAAAAAAAAAAAAAAAAAAAAAAAAAAAAAAAAAAAAAAAAATTCAAGAACTAGCAACACTTGTCAAATATCACTTGCTATCATAATACTAAAAAGGATTTTCATTTTCACTACACTTTTCCCCCACTAGTTCAAATTCACTTTTCTACTTATTTATTGGTTTACAATTTTGACAAAACTATTATTATTATTATTATTATTATTATTATTATTATTATTATTATTATTATTATTATTATTATTATTATTATTATTATTATTATTATTATTATTATTATTATTTTAATTAATATTATTTTTTTATTATTATTATATTATTATTATTATATATTATTTTATTATTATTATTATTTTTTTTTTTTTTTTTATATTATTCTTAACATATCACTATTATTGCTATTATTATTATTATTATTATTATTATTATTATTATTATTATTATTATTATTATTATTATTATTATTATTATTATTATTATTAACATTATTTTATTATTATTATTATTATTATTATTATTGCTATTAATATTATTATTCTGATTCATATCATTATTATTATTTTTAATGTTACTGACATTATTATTATTATCATAACTTCTGTTAATGGCATACTTTAAATCATCCTTTTCCTGTTCTCGGAAATATTATTAGCTTTTAAAAAAATTTATTTTATTTCTACAATTCTACAATGTACTATCATAGAACGATATTAATAGTAGAAATAGCTGTGATAATTATATCTTTGTTGTTATTATTGTTGATAGTGTAATAATAATAATGATAATAATAATAATAATAATAATTACAAATATAATAATAATAATAATAATAATAATAATAATAATAATAATAATAATAATAATAATAATAATAAAAATAATATTAATAATGAAAATAATAATAACAATAATAATAATAATCTGTAATCTTTAATCTTTAAATCTTTTTATTTAAATTTCAGTTACAATTTACATATACAAATATCGTGTACTTTACATATTTATTATGAAATGGCTTCTGGGAGACAAGTTCGTTCTTTGAGCCCATTTAAATTATACATAATAACATACATAATATAAAATTCCAAGATTTGAATATTGCGAATTTTATAATAATTAATTTTATAATACATTATAGTCGTAATCTTAACCTAATCTATTTAATTTTAAAAAAAAATTACTATAAAAATTATAATACTAAGAAATCTGTAAGCTAATGATTATTGCAGCGATAAGGATAATAATAATAATCATAGTAATAATAATAATAATAATAATAATAATAATAATAATAATAATAATAATAATAATAAAAATGATAAATGATAATAATAGTAAAAGTAATAATAATAATAATACCATTAATAGCAACAATAATCACAATAATAATAATAATAATAATAATAATAATAATAATAATAATAATAATAATAACAATAATAATAATAATAATAATAATAATAATAATAATAATAATAATAATAATAATAATAATAATAATAATAATAATAATAATAATAATAATAATATACATACATATACAAAATGCACACATATATACATATATTCTTATACATACACACACACACACACACACACACACACATATATTATATATATATATATATATATATATATATATATATATATATATATATATATATATATATATATATATATATATATATATATATATATATATATATATATATATATATATATATATATATATATATATATATATATATATATATATATATATATATATATATATATATATATATATATATATATATATATATATATATATATATATATATATATATATATAATATATATATATATATATATATATATATATATATATATATATATATATATATATATATATATATATATATATATATATATATATATATATATATATATATATATATATATATATATATATATATACATATATATCATATATATACAATATATATACATATGCATACATATGCATACATATAAAAATATATAATAATAATAATATATATATAATAATATATTAATTATTATTATTATATTTTTATTATTATTATTATTATTATATATATTATTATTAATAATATATAATATAATAATATAAATAATAATAATAATAATAATAATAATAATAATAATACTAATAACGGAAATAAAGAAAAAAGTCATAACGCAAGTTGTAACTTAACAATTCTTAAAATATAAATTGGAAAATGGAAAAATATGTAGAAAAAAAGTATATCCAAATTTTATTTATATCCTTTATTTATTTTATTTCCTAAATCAAACGTTTATTAATGAAAAAAATACATGGAACTTAAAATAAATAAAAATAAAAATAAAAATCTAAAATGAATAAATAGAAATAAAAAACTTTGTTTTTATTAATCAATAATTTTTGTAAAATTGAGAGAAAAATATATCTCTGTCATGTTGTTCATCTATCATTTATTGTTATTTTATTGTAATATTTTTTTTGTTTTTGTTTTGAAAACAGGATTGTTTTTTTTTATTTATTTATTTATTTTTTTATTTATTTATTTTGTAGAAAAGCCACTTGAAGCGATGTTTTTTTTTTTAAATTATTGATGCAAAAAATAAAAAAAATAAAAAAAAATAAATAAATAAATAAAACTTTCTAAATTTTTATTTTTTATATGTAAAATTTGCAAGCATTATAAAATTTGGAAACTATAGAGAAGTTGAGAATAAACAAAAATTAATTGTTATTCCTCTCTAAACATTTATTTATTTATAGATGTTAAAGACTGTAATGTTCATTTATTAAAAAAAATTAATATTCAATTAAAATAAAAACAATTAAATTATAAAGTTTAGAATTTTTTTCTTTATTTTAGCATTAAAAATATTAATTTTTGGAAATATTTTTTTGAAGAAAATGTAAGTACACTGAAAAAATTGTCCTAACGAATCGTTGGGACAAGTGGCAAAAATGTCGCAACAAATTTTTTTTTCAGTTATTTCCTTATTAGAAAATGAATCGATGAAGCGACTTTCTTATTCTTAACATGCCTTTTCCCTATTAGAAATTTTACTGTGATATTTTTTCCACTTGTCCCAACGATTCGTTAGGAAAATTTTTGTTGTGTACCTTTGCATCAATATGTGAGTGTTATATTTAACCTTTTTAAATGTTATATAGTCTTGTCTTAATAAGACATTATGTCAAGTTCTAATGTTTTTTGTACACTTCATTCTTTACATTTGAGAAAACACATTAATATTAATTTATTATATTCTATTTTTTAAATATTTAAATATAGAATTAATCTTATCACTTCAAAGAGATTACTGAATGAAAATCCAGTATGTAATAATAAATTAAAAGTTACCAAACAAATCCTGCCAACCGTGAAAACTTTATGAAAGATGGAAATTTTTGGATTGTAGCAGTTATATATATATAATTAAATTAATTCAGCAGAAAATACGACAATTCCTTTTTAAAATTAAAAGTCTATGCCCACCAGGAGTCGAACCTGGGTCCTTCTGTGTGTGAGACAGATGTGATAACCACTACACTATAGGCACATAAGTATAAGTTACAAAATACTTTATAAAAACTCTTTGCTCTCGTTAATCAATATTTTGGAATGCACGTCATCAGAGTAAAGACTCAGTATTCCTGTTTTACCTTCATAGATCAATAGCCAAGGTGTACGTTAGTTGTGAGGTGTTTTCTTAAAAGAGTTTGATGCATTTGAATAAAAATAGTACAAAAATATTATTATTTTTAAATATTAAGTATACTTCAACTTTACTATCATAAATAGTAAATTGTACATCAGTTGGAAAATGCCTTTTCTGAAAGAGTCGGAACCATTTGAAAAATAATAATAATAATAAAAAGAAAAAAAGGAATATGTTAAACCGCAAGTTCTTTAAGTCCTTAAAGTTTAAATTTAAAAATTAAGATTAAGATCCCAAATTAAGTTAGAAAGACAATCCTTTATTTCAAATAGAACAAATCTGCGACAAATGGAATAATTATATTGGAAAAAATATAACAATAACGACCATCACCTTCCTTCACCTTTAAAACATTTCTTCAACAATCTGTGGGCATAATTCACAGGAAATTAACCAAGGTTGCAGAGGAGTCCGTAGTCAATAACCGGACCCGCTTAGCCACAAAGTATTCTGTGAAATCAAAGGATGAACCAGGAAATTTTTTGGTAGAGTAATAGCTGGAGTCGGAGCAAAGAATATTTTAGAGTAGAACAGAGAACAGATAATTATTTTTACAATAAAAATAAAGAGATTAAAAGTAGGAATCGTATAATTTTAAATGGAAGTGCCGAAGTCGAAACAAGAGCCGGAATCATAGCAGGAACCCGAGCAAGACAATTTTAAAATGGTGGTGTCGGAGCCGGAGTCACAGTTGAAATTGGCGAAAAATAGTTCCTGGCATCCAGTTCTGAAATTTTACTTTTATTCATGCATAATATTCCATAAATTTGGTCACATGGTTTGAAATATAAATATATTAGTACTAAACTTCACTATTACCAATTTTATTCATTTAAATCAATCATCAATGCAAACAAAAATTTTATATGCTGCTTACCAAAGCACTGAATAAAATAAAATAAAAATAAATAAAATAAAAATAGAATAAAAAAATATGTATATGATGTTAGTTATCCAAACATCATCCATTTAAAATATTGCCTATTTTATTAATACTTTAAATTTTAAATCTTATATATATATATATATATATATATATATATATATATATATATATATATATATATATATATATATATATATATATATATTATATATATATATATATAAATTAAATAAATTAATAAAATAATTTCATTTTCATCAGTAAAAGAAAAGTGTACAAAAATAAGTTTAGAATATTTTATTGTTTTAGTATAAAAAAGGTACTTAAAAAATTATGTCAATCGAAGCACCTACAATTTTTTAAAATGTTTTTCTGATACTTTTCTGATACTTTACTAATATTTTCCTAAAACTTTCTAAAACTTTTAAAATACTTTTCTAATACTTTTCTAAAACTTTTCTAACCCCTTGTATCGAAAAATTACAACACCATATTATTAACTTTTCTAACACTGTTTTAATACTTTTCTAATACATTTCTAATGCTTTTCTAATACTTTCTAACACTTTTCTAAGTTTTGTATCGAAGAATTACAACACCCAATCTTTTCTAACACTTTTCTAATACTTTTCTAGAGTAGAACAGAGAACAAATAATTATTTGTACAATAAAAATAAAGAGATTAAAAGTAAGAGTCGCATAATTTTAACACTTTTCTAATACTTTTCTAATACTTTTCTAATGCTTTTCTAATACTTTTCTAACTTCTTTTCTCATTAACTCGGTAAAAATTATTACAACGAAAAAAATGTTATAATTATGATAATCCAAGAGAAATATAATATATAAATATTTTATATAGAATAATATATACATAAATATATTTATATATAAATATATTTTGTCAAGTTTGTGTTAAAAAAAATTAATTCCTATGATTTAAAAATTAAAAGATAGTTCTCGCTGGGAATCGAACCAGAGTCCATATGTGTGCTACAGAGATGTTGACTATATTATGTACTGTGTGATAAAGAAATGCTGGCTATATTATGTACTGTTTACTACAGATATATTAGCTACATTATTTGCATTTGAAATTATTGCAAAAGGTACAATTTAAATGATGTTGGATACATTATGTACCGCATGCCACAGAGATGTTGGCTATATTATTTATGTGCATTCGAAATTATTGGAAAAGTTGTAGAGCTTAAATGAAGTTAGCTACATTATGTGCATTCGAAATTATGTACTGTGTGGTACAGAGATATTGGCTACATTATGTGGATTCGAAATTATTGGAAAAATTGATAGTTTAAATGATGTTAGCTACATTAATGTACTATGTGCTACACAGATATTGGCTACATTATGTAGTACATTCGAAATTACTGTAAAAGTTTACAGTTTAAATGTACTAACCTCTGTATCAAAGAATTAAAACTAATCATTAACAATGTAAAAATGATTACAACGAAAAATATGTTTTAACTATGATAATTCAAGAGAAATATAATAAATATATTTATATAAAATAATATATAATACATAAATATATTTATATATAAATATAATAAATAAATATATTTGTCAAATTCTCTCTCTCTCTCTTTCTCTCTCTCTCTCTGTGTGTCTCTCTCTCTCTCCTTGCTCTCAGAAAATCAATAAACTCGCCTGAGTTTAATGGTCGAAAATAAGATTGAATTTATAACGAAAGATCTCAAATTCTTCCTTTCTTTAATCTCTGTCTTGAACACTTTCTAATACCTTTCTAAAACTTTTCTAATGCCTTTCTAAAACTTTACTAACACTTTTCAAATAATTTTATAATACTTTTCTAATACTTTTCTAACACTTTTACAAAAAAAAGTTTCTAATAATTTTCTAACACATTCCAATTACTTTTCTAATACTTTCCTAATACGTTCCTAATACTTTTCTAACAATTAAGAAGGGCTCTCTAAGGGCAATATATGTCTCCCTAACATCGGATATATCTGTTATTATATATATATATATATAGTATATCATAAAAAGTATATATATATATATATAAATTACAATAACATAATATATATATATATATATATAGGATATATATATATATAATATATAATATATATATATATATATATATATAGTATATATAGATAATACATATATATAATAGAATGAAATAAATTTCCCAAAACAAAAGGTTTCAAACGTAAGATATAAAAACTGAATACCATTATAAAAATATGTTTATATTTAATCTTTAAAAGGAAGATCTTTCTGAGTTAGTTTGATCAGACCAGAAAGGAGCTCTTCAAAAGCAAGCCAGAAAGACATTTCTGAATTAGTTTGATGAAGATCAGAAATTCTTCAAAAGTAACCCAGGTAGAGACTTTTGAGTTAGTTTAGTGAAGACCAGAGAGGGGCTCTTCAGAAATAACCCAGGAAGAGATTTCTGAGTAAATTTGATGAAGACCAGAAAGGAGCTTTTCAGAAGTAACCCAGAAAGACTTTTCTGAGAAAGTTTAGTTAAGAGAAGAATGGAACTCCTCCAAAGTGACCCAAGAAGAAATTTATGAGTTAATTTAGCGAAGACCAGAAGAGAATTTTTCAGGAGTAACCCTGGAAGAGATTTCTGAGTTAGTTTGATGAGGATCAGAAAGGAATTAATGAAAAATAACCCAGAAAGGAACCCCATTTTTCTCATTCATTTTTTCAAGGAGGAAGGACACTGTGGAAATGAAGCTCTCCCACAGTGAACTATATTTGATCATTCAATCATTTTCACAATATTACGTTAATTTATATTTATTCTCTCTCTCTTTCTTTCTGTTCTCTCTCTCTTTTTCTCTTTGTTTTTCTTCTCTTTCCCTCTTCTCTCTCTCTCTCTCTCACTTCTTTATGTTATTTTTCTTTCTATATGTTTCTTTCTTCTCTTTCTCTCTTTCCTTCCTCTCTTTCTCTCTCTCTGGTTCTTTCTTCTCTTTTCCTCTTTCTTTCTTCTCTCTCTGGTTCTTTCTTCGCTTTCTCTCTTTCCTTTCTCTTTATCTCAATCTCTGTTTCTTTCATCTTCTTCTTTCTTTCTATAACTCTTCCGCTGTTTTTCTCTCTCTCTCTTTCTGGTTTTTTCTTCTCTTTCCCTCTTTCCTTCCCCTCTGTTTAACTTTCTCTCTAC
>SEYY01000480.1:524328-529927 GCA_009176605.1 Armadillidium nasatum | reverse complement strand
TTTAATCAGATAATTCGTCTTATCTTTAATTTGATCTTGTTAATTCGTCTTATCTTTGGTTTAATCTTGTTATTCTAATTAATTCTTACCTTTTATCCCTTTGATGTTACCGTGTGTGTTTATTTTCCTTTGATGTTGCCGCCTGCACGCGCCTCACTTTCTAGCCTGAGGGTATTTTTCTAGCATGTTTCTCTTCATGCTAGAGATTTTTTTCTAGCACTTACCTTATGATGGGAGTGCCATCTGAGCCTGCCTGCCTGCCTGGCATCTTCCTTCTAAGCGAAGATGACGTTACTGCCTGCCTGGCATCTTCCTTCTAAGCGAAGCTATTTCATCCGACCAATCAGAGCCTTCCTTTCTGATGACGTCACAGTCCGTTTCCCAACGCCATCTCTTGAGTCAAACGCTTACTCCGAAACGAGCGCATGAACGTACGAACTTAAAACAATTTTTCGACCACCTTTTGAAGATTCGATCTCGGGTCTTTTGGGTTAAGTTCCACAGCTCTACCCACTGAGCTAATACGAACTTCATATAGAAAAACGAAATAGTTATATTCATGCCGTACATTTCTGGCTTTTGGGAACTGACGTCACGACTTTTGATGTTTTTCTTTTCTTTCATATATGCGGGGGGGTCGGGGCTCCCCTTCAGGCGCGGACGCGGATGCGGCGGTGGCCGCAAATGCGGTTGCGGTATTCGCGGTTGCGGTATTCGTGAGCGCTATGATTTATTGGTATGGAAACAGGGTTTACGCTATGCCCCGACATTTGTTATTGTTATTGTTGAACACATTTCTTCTCGTTACCATGGATACCAGAATATATATATATATATATATATATATATATATATATATATATATATATATATATATATATATATATATATATATATATATATATATATATATATATAGCCTTTATTTTTCAAAAGTAACTTAAAAAAAATTTCATTATATAATAATAAAAATAATAACAATAATAATAATAATAATAATAATAATAATAATAATAATAATAATAATAATAATAATAATAATAATAATAATAATAATAATAATAATATAATAATAATAATAATAATAAATAATATTTTTTTTTTTTTAACAAAACTCGGAGATTACGTTTTAACTTTATTCCGAGATTACGTTTTCTTTATTCCGAAATTTCATTTTTAAGACGAACTATTTTTCTCTTTTAATTTTAACGAAATAAAAAAAAGAAATTCAGATAGGAGGCTCAACCGAGCGACTTCAGGGTTAGATTTCGACGACGCTACCGACTACGCCAGCGGCTCCCAACCATTTTTTTCCTTCTTAATGTTTTTAATTTACGCATACCTTCGTTCACAAGAACTTATAACTCAAGCGTGAAAAAAAAAAAAAATCACATAAATATATATATATATATATATATATATATATATATATATATATATATATATATATATATATATATATATATATATATATATATATATATATATATATATATATATATATATATATATATATATATATATATATATATATATATATATATATATATATATATATATATATATATATATATATATATATATATATATATATATATATATATATATATTATTTAATCGCAGCATGTTAAACTTTTTTATCAATAAAGACAAAATAGCCATCTCTTATTTCTTTTTTTATTGTACATAGTTATATTTTTGCTGAATATTAAGGCTATTTACTCCACGTGGAGTTTGATTTGTCAACCAATAAGAAATGTACATCACTCTGATCTCACGTGTTTACCAATAAGATATATATATATATATATATATATATATATATATATATATATATATATATATATATATATATATATATATATATATATATATATATATATATATATATATTTGGGCACTTGTTTTCATTCTTTATTACGGCTTTCTCTCTCTCATATATATATATATATATATATATATATATATATATATATATATATATATATATATATATATATATATATATATATATATATATATATATATATATATGTCATGAAATATGAAAATTAAAAAGGAAAATGTAAACATCTGTTCTATTTTTATTTCATTTATTACATACAAATTTTTTTAATATTAAATATATTTATATTCTTATTAAAAGATACATTTTTTATAATCAGTACAAATTTGTTTAGGAAAAGATATTGCCTTAATATCCACAAACATCTACACCATCGGGGAAAGACATTGAAATTGAAATATTATCTACAATACGAATTATAAGTTCTAATATGTCTCTTAATATATTTCTTTTTTCACTCGCTGATAATTTATATTCTGATACATCTCTAATTTTAGTAAAAACTTTATGATAATAAACTTTTGTTATTTTCTTCTTAAATCGTATTACATTAATCACAAAGCTATTATCACTATTAGAAGAGGCTTTCTCAATAAATCCTTGTAGAATAGGTGTGCCCATATTCTCCAGTAACACTATTTCAAAGTTAATGGTTCCTGCAGCCTCTTCCAAAGTCGTTGTAAGTTGTATACGATGATTAAGGTCTTTATCAGTTTCACATGAAGTATCTATTTTTCCTTTAACAAAAGTAAACACAGACTTAGATCTCATTCGCTTATATAATGGATGAATAAAGCATACTAAATTTGAAAATCCCATATTGGTAATGTACGTAGTAGTGCTCTTCTTTTACGTCTACACTTCACAATGATTTAATAATTAGTGACCTTTGTCTTTCGTAGTTTCAAGATTATGCTCCGACATACTTCTACATAGCTCCCAGTAGCACAAATCATGATACGCGATGTATTTTTTTAAATTCTCAACACCAACAATAGCCACGTATGTAAATAGATCCCGATTTGAAACATCAAAGTTACGGAACTCACCATCATTAAAGTAGATAGTCTCTCTCCATTGTTTTCTGAAACGAATAGTAAACTCTTCAATGTTTTTCGGATTAATGATACGATAAAAAGCACTCTCTTCTCCGTGAATACTTTTCAATGTATAGTACTGTTGATATAAAACACTATGCGCTGTATTGATATATTCCTCAAGCATACTCTTCTCCCTCAATTTTCTTTCTATTAATTTTTGAATATGTGAAAGATATTTTATTTGTACATCACCTGTAAGCCAGAATCCATGAGACGTAGGAACAAAAATATCTTCTATTCTACGCCAAATTCTTATATCTACAATATTCTCATAACAACACTTAGAAAATGTTAATGTGAGTCTTTTATTGTCGTCTTCTTTTCCGCCACTGATGACTTCACCCCACTGATTTATTGCACTATGAGATTTAAATTTTTCACTAATCCAGTCAGTAATTTGTCTGCATATTTCAAATAATTCTTCGGGGGTCATATATACCCGTGGACTACCTGAATGTTCTAAGTAAGGTCCACATGTGAAATATTCATGACCATCTGGACTTCTTTTATATAATAAAGAAACTTCGCTTTTTGGGATCTTAATTTCCCATGATACAATATCTTCTATGGCAGTGAAACGGTAAAGACGTAACATGTTTTCAATGATGGGGTGGGAACATGAACTGAATATCAATGCTATATACTCCACATGGAGTTTGAAACTGATTAGTTCAAGTTAACCAATAAGAAATGTATATGATTCTGACGCCAAGTATGACCTGATTCATGTTAGCCAATAAGAAATGTACATGATTCTGACGTCATGTATGAGGATTGGGATGTGTTTACCAAAAAGATTTATTACTTGTCTGGCGAGCGATTGGCTGAAAAATATTTAGTCTTAAATATTAGGGCTCTGTTCTATCATGTTTTTACTCGAAAGAAGATGGTTTTACGAGGGAATGAATACTAATTAAGACACCTGCAGTACCTTTTCTACGATTAAGTCACAAAAAGTAATCAGCCTGGCCCATATTAACCGATAAGCATCATATTTTTCACCGTAATAAGGAAAAATACAAACACCTGTAGTTGCTTTCGAGGCTTAAGTTACAAAATAATCAGTTTTGGGCCTATATTTACCTCTAAGAAGGTCAATATTTCACCTAAAAAGGAAGATTAGAGAAAGTTTGTGGTTAAGAAAAATAAATTCGAATACATTTTCAAGGAGAAAGTCACAAGTATAATCAGATTAACCTCAGGTGTTCAGAAAAGAAGTAAAATATTTCTACGTGATGGTGAAGGTTGGAGGGGATTCTGGTGGGGTAATAGGGAGGGTATGGGGGAGAAAAATCCAATATAAAAGCATCGATTTTCTGAGACTCGGAATTAGATTCTGCTGTTGTCTTACACTTTCAAGATGGATTCTCCCCGTATAATTAAACGTGTTAGAGTACCTGAACTTCTCAACTGGGCGATCGAGTTCGATAATATAAAGTTTACGTTTCAAAGAAAAATCATTGGTGAACATTATTTCACTTGTTCCTCTTCAACCCCTAGTAAGAATAGACCAATATTCATCACGGTTAGCCAACTACGAGAAATCTTTGACACAGTCTATTTTTGGACTTATGAACAAATATTCACAATTATTTGAAGCTAAAATTCCCGGCAATGAAATCTGTGAAATTTTAAAACCTATTCTGAATGAGAAGCGTATTGTTCTAAGTTATACATCGAACTCGGAAGGACAGATTTTAGATGTAAGGTTAAGAATGCATTGTGAAGAAGATGAATTCGTGTTCACCAATTACGGCTTTACAATCAAAGGTGGAGAACAAATAACCGATTTTCTAAAATTACGAGAAGAATTTGATTCGAAAATTGAGAAAGTTGTAAAATTTAAAGATTATTTGCAATGTATAAAGATTTGAAAAAGGAACATCCTAACTTAACAAGTGAAGAAATAATAGATGAAGTCTACAGGAATGATTTCGGGAAACGATGGAGCAACGAGGTGTTGAAGCCTCAAATAACAGGACCCTGATACTATTCATATCTCTGGTAATAGTATTTTCGATTATACAAATTTTCGATGTAGAAGTGATCTAAAAGAAAGTATCAACTTATGGGACTTATTGGACTCTGATTTATAACTTCTATGTGAAAAAATGCTATTAAGTGAAAGCAACTGTTAAATGTATATATATATATATATATATATATATATATATATATATATATATATATATATATATATATATATATATATATATATATATATATATATATATAATATATATATATATATATTATATATATATATATATATATATATATATATATATATATATATATATATATATATATATATATATATATATATATATATATATATATATATATATATATATATATGTGATAATAAATCGATGTTATTTGAAAACCTTTGTTAATAAACAATATATTTAAAATGTTAATAAAATCTTGATTTACTTTTTTTTTTTTTTTCTTCACCAAGTCTATATATATATATTTTTGTTATAAATATTCTTTTTCATTCTTGTATTTGTATTTGAAAAGAATGGATGTTGATAAATTTATGTTCCGTAGTCCTGCAACGTGTTTAATAGCAGGTCCCACGGGTTGTGGAAAAACATTTTTATTATTAAATATATTAAAACATGCTGATATCTTTGAAAAACCAGTCAGA
>SEYY01000480.1:496828-506828 GCA_009176605.1 Armadillidium nasatum | reverse complement strand
CAATAGCTACTTTAGAACGATCAAAAAGCAAATATGTGAGAAGATTGCATGGAGAACTTTAGATGCCGAAAGAGGGAAGTTTAAAAATCAAAACTTTGTGTCAGACTCTTTCGAAACTTTTGACATGTCTAGCGTCATAGCAGCATGTTCACCAAAATGCTGAAGAAAAGGTACAAAGCTAGAGTTGGCTTTTTTTTAGCAAAATACTAGAAAGAGAGTGAGGTAAAGGAACAAGAAAGATTGTTGCATTTTCAACGAAGAAAAGAAATGTTTCCTGGATGAATTATATGAAGTACAAGTTTCGGAAATTTGAAGTTGGATTAGTCTAAATTACAAACTGAATTAGCAAAATTCCTCTCATCAGAGGTCGATAACTTTTAGGTAATGATTTTGGGATCGCAGACTGCGTTTTCCAATGACAAATTGAATGAATATTGCAAAAGATTTTTTTTTGCTGTATAATAACGTATATGGTGAGTCAAATAAGAACTCTTATAGTACAAACCTGTAGACGCTCCTTTGTTGAACTTGCGTTAAGGAATGCGGAAGGGACGATCTATTCAGCAACGGAGTACAGCGTAATATTTCACATCCTAATATCCAATATGGCCAAAGAATATATGAAGTGGATTTTTATTCCTCTGAACAACCATGGATGTTTTAAACTCCGATACCCTTGACCAGCTGAAGGAAGCTATAGATAATTTAGAGAGTTTAATTCTCCGTTTTCATAGAATTAGACAACCTGTACATCGTTTTGGTTTTTGAAATATCATATTGGGTTTTGTATTTAACAATGAGGTGATAGCAATATAATTTGTCTATAATTGCAGGGTATTTAAAGAAAAGCTTTAGTTAATCGTGAAGCTATAGAAATCATGAAAATAAGCATTCCGTTATTGCACTTAAAATAATTATTACAATTATTGTTCGTAAGTCTGCAAAGCATTTTTACAAAACTGATAATATATATGAAATAATTATAAATCTGATACAAAGAGCAAATAAATCGTTAGTTGGATAAAGCCAAAAAAAGGTTTCGTGATTCTAATCCGATCTAACTTTCACAATTTGACTTGCACACTTTCAAACAATGTGTATCGAGGCATGTTGGCTTTTAATTTTTCCTTCATTTTTGAGCTTCCAAACTCAGGTGTTTTTTTTTTTGTATGGATATGTCTTTTGCCCACGTAACTATTTAATAAGGCTTCTGAAATATAATGAAATTTAATAATTCAGAGAAGTAAATGTATCTTTCTTAATATAGGTACTTCTCATATCCCAGAATTTGTAAGCGCTCGAACTCTTATGGCAATCTGGATGCTTGTGACAGTCGTTTTAACATCAACTTATAAAGCGAACTTGAAGGCTCAATTAATTTCTCCAAAGGTTTGTACGTTACAAAAAATTATAAATATATAGAGAATTTTATTAATAAGCCAAGTGAAATTTTTTATTTCATATGATTGACTGATAAAATAAAGGAGTTTTAACATATATTCAAAAACACGCCGGAAACATGTAAAGCTGTTTCAAATATTTGTTATTCAAGCATATTTTAGAATTTTCCTTATTTATGGATTATTATTTGACGTTACCAGTTATACCGTTTGCTTCATAATTCAATACCCACTGTATGCCCACTGCATACCCAATGTATACCACTGTATGACCACTGTAGGCTCCCTTTATATCCACTATATGCCTATTGTATAACAACTGTATACCCACTGTATGCCCACTGTAAACTCACTGTATGCTCACTGTATTCCCACTGTAAACACCACTCCAGAATTATAAATGAAAAAATTATTAAGTGTCAGGAATTAAATTATATGTTCATTGTTTTATTTTTTTCCTAGGTGAATGTTACATTTGACTCACTTGAAGGATTGGTAAACCAAAAACAAATGAAATGGTCTATTCCGAGTCTTTCACCCACTTACATGTTATATAAGGTAATTGATCTTGGATTCCAAGTTATAATTTCCATTTCTCATATATATATATATATATATATATATATATATATATATATATATATATATATATATATATATATATATATATATATATATATATATATCAGAGGTGTGCAAGAGTTCAAGTTAAGGAGCAAGAGCAAAAGTTGTGCTCTAGGTAAATGACTAGCGCTCTTTGGGCTTTGGAAATTTTTTAGAAAATGGCGTTATTCCACTTTGTCGTCACCATTCTTTAAAGAGCGCAAGAGAGCAACTTGATCTTAAGAATTTGTAACGTTTGCAGGAAAAGGCAAGAAAATGGGTAAAAGACATGATCAGCAGTTTTTGCTAAGTTCTGTGACGTCATTGTGGAAATATATGTTGAATAATGATTAATGAACATGTTCTAAAAATCAGAACTAACAACTTTATATGTAAAGTTGTAAGCAAATGCAATCGGAGTGTTTTGAGGAGTTTTCTTTAGCTTATTTTAAAGGTAAAACTCGCTTCGTTTATAATATTTACCAGCATAATAATATTTAAAAAGTGAGAGTACATGTGTAATGCAAATAAAATTAAAAGTAAAAGTTTAATATGAGAAGTAACAGTGAGTGAATTAGCTTTGAGGTGAATGTAGTTTAGAAGCTACTAAAATACAGGGTAGGGGAGGTACTAAAATGGTCCAATTTTGCATCATGCAAGAAATTTGAGGGACTATATCCTTCCTTTTTGGCGTACAACGACAGGCTAAAACCTCTGCAACTTGCTAAGGGTTTATAGATTTTAAATAGTATGATAATAACACTCAAAAGTAGCTGCCTTTATGTTTCTATTAGTGGAGTTATCAATTGAGGATTTAATGCCCTTTTCTCTTTTGAAAAAAAAAATAAAACTAAAAACTAAAAATAGTATGAAATAATTTGGAGTAGTTATTTAAATTTAAAGTTCAATAGTAATAAATAAATAATAAGTGGTCTTCACTTGCCTCCGTAACCCTAAATATAATATATATATATATATATATATATAATATATATATATATATATATATATATATATATATATATATATATATATATATATATATATATATATATATATATATATATATATATATATATATATATATATATATATATATATATATATATATATATATATATATATATATATATGTCTCCTCTGGTGGGCAAAGGCCGGAAAACTACCAATATCCACCAGAGTTGGGGGAACATTCGAAATCTGGATCCAAATGTCCGATGTGGCCCGATACACGGCATTTAAAAGTGTGAAAGTCAAAGGATGTTTGGAAAACAGATAAAAGGAGTGTGTTCCAGACTTACCAGTAGAGTATATATAAGACTGAGCATTGCGGTTAAGGCTGCGGTCGGAGAGTTGGACAGAGAAAGGATGAGGCTGTTTAAGAAGTCGTGTCACATAAGCCCTTCTCAGTGGAGGAGGTATGTGAAGTAAAAGTTCATAAGAACAACATCCCTATACAGAGCAAGCAACTGGGGTGGCGTAAAAAAAACACGAAGTCGCCTCAGAACACCTAGCCTCTTAGAAGCTTGTTCAGAGAGAGAAGTAATGTGATCTTTCCAAGAAAGATCACAAGAAAAAGAAACACCAAGAATATTATGGACACTTGAAGGTTTGAGTTGTGAATTTTCGAAGAAGACGTCATAGTCGTGTGGAAGATTGTGTCGAGTAGAAAGATGGAGCAATTGAGTTTTTGAGGCATTGGAAACGACCATATTTTCTCTGCCCCAATTTGAAATACGAATCTATCAACTGCTGTTGGGAGGGATGTCTTTGAAACTGAAAGGAGAAATGAAGAGAGAGTGGAGTCATCGGCATAGGAGTGTATGGAGACGAAGTAATAGAGAGAAGATCATTGATGAAAATTAGAAAAAGTGTTGGGGATAGGACAGATATTTGAGGAATACCACTATTAATAGCTTTATAGGATGAACGGTAGTAGTCTACAACAGCTGCTATAGAATGACCTGAAAAGAATCAAAGAGAAGGTTACAGAGAGAAGGATAGATACCGGAAGAGGGAAGTTTGGAAATCAAATCTTTGTGCCAGACTCTATCGAAGGCTTTCGATATGTCTAGCGACACAGCGAAAGATTCACCGAAACCCCGAACCGCAGAGGACCAAGAGTCATAAAGTAGGGAAAGAAGATAAAAAATTGAACGGTTTTTACGAAAGCCATACTGGCGATCAGAGATAAGATTAGAAGAATTAAGGAGTTTCCAAATTTTCCTGTAAGGATAGATTCGAAAGCTTTAGAAAGAACGGAGGTTAAAGAAATAGGACGATAATTAAAGGGTTGAGAGGGGTTCCCCTTTTTCGGCACAGGCTGAATGAGCGCGCGTTTTCAGCAAGAAGGGAAGATCGAAGTAGAATGGGAAGGACGAAATAGTTTACCAAGGCAGGGGGCAAACTGTGAAGCACAAGTTTTGAGAATCGAAGGACGGATACCATCAGGACCATATGCCTTCTTAGTGTTAAGTTCAGAGAGAGCAAAGATGACATTTTTAGAAGAAATGACGATGTTAGGCATTTGAGTTGGAGCGGGTTGAAGGAGGAGGAATAGCTCCGGAATCGTCTAAGGTAGAGTTAGAAGCAAAAGTTGAGCAAAGAGTTCAGATTTAACAGAAGGCAAAATGCAATGTGCCATCAGAAGAAATTAGTGGAGGGAAAGTGAAACAAGCAGAGTTAGAGTTGACATTTTTTTGCAGAATGCCAGAAAGGGCAAGAAGAAGAGGAACCAGAAAGATTATTGCATTTTTTTTACGGAGAAAAGAGTTTTTGGTATCTCGAAGAATAGATTTTGCACGATTTCGAGATGAAATATAAGTTAAATGAGTTTCAGGAGTTTGAAGACGACAGTAGTATAGCACGCGCTTTCTCAGGGTGCCAGATTTAGCTACTTTTCGAAAATATGGCAACCTGTCCCTAACGGTCTTTTCTGCATTTGCGTGCAATGCTGCATTCTCAGAGACCTTCCTGACATATTCTTTATCTGTTCAAGGACCCTTGGACCTCTAGATTTTCAACCGCAAAGAAAATGGTCAGGAAAGAGAGTGAGGTGAACGCAGCGATTTTGCAAACTCAGTTAACTTCCTGATACCATTTTGGGGGGTTCACGGGTCCCCCGAGAGGCCCCTTCCCCAGACTTGAGGCCAATTTCAATGGGTTGAACCCCCCAGAATGGTGTCAGGAAAGAGCTTGAGGTCAGTTTGGGCGGAGTGATTTGCATTGTAAATCAAAATCCCGTTTTGGCTTAGGCTGCCAGATTTTTCGAAAAGTAGCTAAATCTGACACCCTGAGAAAGCGCGTGCTATACTACTGACGACGGTAATCTCTAAAGGCAGCATCCCTACGGCGGATAGCCCGAGAACAAGTAGAGTTAGACCAAGGTTATTTTAAATTTAGAAGAAGGGAAAGAATATGGAATGTACGCCTCCATGCCAGAGAGAATCACCTCAGTTATGCGCTCTGTACACTCCAAGAGATCCCTCCCACGAAAACAATAATTAATCTTTCCATGGGAAATCAGAGAAGTACAACCGCAAGTCAGACCAGTTAGCAGCATCGAAGTGCCAGAAACGTCTTCATCGAAGGCTGGTACCGTTCTTGCGGAAGACTTGAAGAGGCAGAACAAGATACGGAGATAAGAAGGTGATTGGATGAACGCAGAAGAGGAAAGAGTTTAACAGTATAAGGAGAAGGATAAGAAGTAAGGAAAGATCAAGTATGTTGGCTTCATCACCAAGACGGTCAGGGATACGGGGAGGGAGTTGCACCAACTGCTCAAGGTTTTTCTGGATAGAAAAATTGTAGGCGAGTTCTCCGGCTGGATCATGAGAACTAGATGAAAGCCATTGGCGGTGGTGAACATTGTAATCACCTAATATGGTGATTTCGAAGAAAGCAGAATAAGAAAGAATGTTCTCTATTTTGGAGTTTAAATAGTCGAAGAATTTAGGATAGTCGGTAGAATTTGGAGATAAATAGAAAAAAACAAATAAATTTAGTAGTAGAATTTCAAGAGAGCTTAAGCCATAAAGTAGAGAATTCAGAAGACTCCAAATTAGAGACACGAGAACAAATAACATCGCTGCTCACATATGTGCAACAACCACCTTTGGATTAAAAATGAGTTTCGGTTAAAAATAAGAGATGAGGTTTAGAAGAAGAGAGATAGTGTTCGACAAAGGGAAAATTAGATAAAAGACCTCGAACGGAACAGAAATTAATGAAAAAAGAAGAACGTGCACCGGGGTAAGCCGGACGCCTGGTCATGTCAGACGCCAGGTCATGTCGGAACCATCCCCATCAAAGGAGGCCGCCAACTCCCAAGTGGTGATGGGGTGAGGGGTGAATGAGGGGCATTCTTTGAATGCCGCCTTTCGAAGCATCTCCGAGGCAGCTCTGAGTTTCGCCATTTTGTTTTGTTTTGTTTTACAAAGGTAATGTAAGAGTAAGCGTTTGTAAATTTTGGGGAACATGTAAAGAAATGGGGTGGAGAGGTAGTGGGAGCATATACGCTCCAGTATGAGGCGAAGGTACACTAGTGACCCTCTGGGAAGGTGAAACGCGTATATATATATATATATATATATATATATATATATATATATATATATATATATATATATATATATATATATATATATATATATATATATATATATATATATATATATATATATATATATATATATATATTTCAATAATTGACTAAAATAAAATTAAAAATCTGGTCTTTTTTTCACGTGCGTTTCAAAAATTTTGCAATGAGTTATTAAGCACTTCAGGACTCTTGTACTTGCGCTTTAAATTTTTTTCATAAGTGCTCACCAAGTTTTTTTTCAACTTTTTTTTTATATATATATATATATATATAATATATATATATATATATATATATATATATATTATATATATATATATATATATATATATATATATATATATATATATATATATATAATAGTAACGCTCCCCGAGGTTATCAGATTACCTATTGGGTATACAAGGTGTTAATGGTACTTCCCATCTCATCCCGGTGCCCAATGGTTCGCTCCCTTTCGCGCTCACCTTCTCCTACACTGAGTTGGTTCTCCTTTACACTCTTAAAACATTAATTCTAACGCATCTTTTAAGAAAAAAAAATTCAATAATAGCGTCAACTTTGGTAGCCTAGGAGAAGCCCCTGGGGGTGGCTCCATAAAACAGCCCCTCATCCACCACTTCCCCTATCACCACTTGGGAGTTGGTGGCCTCCGATGATGGGGTTGGTACGACCAAGGCACAGCTGCTGGCTTGTACTGATGCATGGTCTATTTTTTTTCATTAATTTCTGCAACATTCGTGGTCTACACTCCAATTTCCACTTTGCTGAACATCACCTCTCTTCTTGTGTTCTATTCTGGAGTTAAGAGAGTCGAAGAATTTTGGATAGTCTGCAGAGTTAGGAAGGAGATAAGAAGACAGAACAGTTAAACTTAGTTGTAGAGTTGCAAGAAAGTTTAAGCCATAAATTAGATAATTCAGAAGACTCCAAATTAGAGACACGAGAACAGACAACATCGATGCGCACATATGCGCAACATCCTCCTTTGACTGAAGATTGAGGATAGATCATTAGGAGGATATATATATATATATATATATATATATATATATATATATTATATATATATATATATATATATATTATATATATATATTATAATAAAAAATGTTGACAACTTATCTAGAGATGTGAGTTGCATAAATTCGTAAATAACACAGTTGGTGTTTAAAATATATATTTATTATATATGTATATATGACTCATAATAATAAAGATAATTATATATATACAGGGTGAGTAGAGAGGAACGGACCAAACTCAAGGAGTGGATTGTACACTGGATTATAATGTAAAAAACGCATATGTTCTTATCTGATTTACATTTGTTTTCTTTTTATAGCGTGATGACTGTTTTTTTGTCCGGAGATGCGAATTTTTCTAAATCGGAAAAAAAAAATTTCGACACCTAGTCAAGTAGGGGTATGTACTTTTTTCTGTAGAGCAGAGAAGAAAATTCTCTTACGAGCTTTTGTTTCCAATAGATTTTGGAATGCATTTTCTAAATTTCAGATCATTCCAAAAAATGTGGTTTGGTCTCAGCGTCGACTTGAAGTTGGGTGAAATTTTCCAAAAAACTTTTGAACCGTTATAGTATCAGAAAAACCTTAATAATGGAGTTTTTTTAGTCGGGAAAAAAGCTATCTATACTGAAATATATATAATCGGATAAAAATAATTTCAAAATTTTATCCTTCCTTAACTGCTGTTGGTATGTGTGTCTTGAAACTGAAAGAACAATGGAAGGTTGAGTCATCGGCATAGGAGCCGAAGAAGTAATAGAAAAAATGTCATTAATAAAGAGTGGAAAAGAGCTGGAAATAGAACAAATCCATGAGGAACAACAATATTTTCATTTAGAGAAAATACGTAGTCTGTCTACAACAGATGCTAAAGGACGACAGGGAAAGAAATCAGGGAGAAGAATAAGTTTCAAAGGAGAGGTTTGAAAATCAAATGATTTGCCAAAACTCTTAAGAGAAGAGAACAAAGAGTCAGAGAGTAGGGAAAAAGATTATGAGTAGAGCACTTTTATGAAAGCAGCACTTGCGAACAGAGATAAGTTTAGAAAATTGAGATGTTTCAAATTTTGCTCCTAACGATAGATTCGAAATCTTTAGAAAGAAAGGAGGTTAAGGAATTAGGACGATATTAGAAAGCTGAGAAGGATTCTGCTTCCGCACAGGATGAGTAAACGCACGTTTTCAGCAAGAAGGGAATGTCAATGTACAAAGACAGAGACAAGATAATTTACCAAGGCAGGGTGCAAGCTCAGAAGCACAAATTTTGAGAACCTCAGGAAGGATACTATCAGGGCCGTACTCCTACTTAGAATTAAAGCTCAGAGAGAGAAGAAATGACATAAGAAATTACAATATTAGGCGTAAATGAGATAGAAGGGGTTTAAGGAGGAGAAATAATACCACCCGGTAATGAACCTCATACTCGACTTTTTCAAGAACTAGAGCCAAATTCTTATAATTTTCTTAAAGATGCACCTAGTGTTCAACTGGAAGTGATGCAAATTTATTTCCATTATGCAGCTAGGCTGCCTTTAAACTTGTTTTGAACAAATATATAAATAAGTGACATTGAAATGATTCATATTCTATTTCAAATTTCCTCATGAGGCCAGAGATGTCACTACAGAACACAAGATTCCCATCTTTACAGTAAAACGATGGGAATTCTCTCTCTCTCTATGTCTGTGCCACGAAAAAGACGTTTTAGGTAACATAAGGTTTTTATTCTGACTCTAATCTGATATCATAAAAATTAGACGGTTGAAGTAGTACCGACATTTTACTTGAGTGAATTCCTGAATTAAGGTTTGAGTATGTTATTTCTTTTTTGTTCTTTCTACTGAAACCTTTAACGTCGACCGAACAAAAGTAGCAGTCGTTACTGTGGTTCTGTTGTTCATTCTACATCATATGGAAAGCAAAACGAAAACTGTTTTTAAACTTTGTACCATTTGTGGAGTTCTTCTCCGCATTTCCTGCACACAATATGGGGGACCAAGTCTTGTCTTGATCCACAAGTTTTAGTCTGAAGTAGGCGAAATATACTTTTTTTACAAAATCATTTATGTTTCTTCATTGCGCTTAAATAGTAAATTCGCTATATACAAAACAAAAGCTATCCTGAGAAATAACACAACTTCTTCGAGACATATCGCGAGAGTATAAACTTCTAATACTGAGAGAATTGTACTGGCACGCTTGAATGCTGAACTAGTAATGATGAATAAAATAAAATAAAACGCAAATTCTTCCAATAACAAACCGAAACAAGTCAGGACATGAATATAACGGCATTAAGTGGAAATGATTTTGTCACTATATATATATATATATATATATATATATATATATATATATATATATATATA
>SEYY01000480.1:479328-486828 GCA_009176605.1 Armadillidium nasatum | reverse complement strand
ACAGCAAAATATTCACCGAAATGCCGAAGAGCGGAGGACCAAGAGTCAGAGAGAAGGGAAAGAAGATCACCAGTAGAGCGTTTCTTATGAAACCCATACTGGCGATCAAAGATAAGATTGGAACAATTGAGATGTTTTCATATCTTCCTATTAAGGATAGATTCAAAAACTTTAGAAAGAAAGAAAGTCAAAGAAATTGGACGGTAGTTAGAGGGTTGAGAGGGATCCCCCTTCTTCGGCACAGGCTGAATGATCACACGTTTCCAGCAGGAAGGGAAGGTTAAAGTAGAGAGACAAAGATGAAATAATTTACTAAGGCAGGGTGCAAGCTCGGAAGCACAAGTTTTGAGAACCATAGAATGAATACCATCGGGACCATACGCCTTCTTAGTATTAATCTCAGAGAGAGCAGGAATGACATCTTTAGAAGAAATTCTAATTTTAGGCATAACTGAGTTAGAGGGGGTTGAAGGAGGAGGAATAGCTCCGGAATCGGCAAAAGTAGAGTTAGAGGCAAAAGTTTGAGCAAAGAGTTCATCTTTAAAAGAAGGTGCCATCGGAAGATACTAAAGGAGGGAAATAAGAAGAAGGAAAGTTAGAGTTGACATTTCTTGCAAAATGCCAGAAAGAGCGTGAGGAAGAGGAACCAGAAAGATTTTTGCATTTTCTATGGAGAAAAGAGTTTTTAGTGTTTCGAAGGATAGATTTTGCACGATTCCGGGATGAAATATAAGTAGCAGGAGTTTCTGGAGTTCGAAGACGAAGGTAATCCCTGAAGGCAACATTCCTGCGTTGGATATCGCGAGAACAAGTAGAGTTAAACCAAGGTTTTTTAGGTTTAGTAGAAGGGAAAGAAAATGGAATGTACTCCTCCATGCCAGAGAGAATCATCTCAGTAATGTGTTCTGCATACTCCGAGAGACCCCTCCCATGGAGGCAATAATCATTCCACAAGAAATCAAAGAAGTACGACCACAAGTTCGACCAGCTTGCGGCACCGAAATGCCACAAATGTTTCCTTTCAATAGAAGGGGGTCTTTCCTGCGGAAGACTAGAAGAGATAGAAGAGGATACAGAGATAAGAAGGTGATCGAAGGAACCCAGAGGAGGAAAGGGTTTAACAGTATAAGAAAAAGGATTAGAAGTTAGAAAAGGTCAAGAATGTTGGGTTCATCTCCAAGGCGATCAGGAATATGAGTTGGGAGCTGCACCAACTTCTCAAGGTCGTTTTGGATAGCGAAATGGAAGGCATGTTCACCAACTGTATCATGAGAGCTAGAAGAAAGCCATTAATGGTGGTGAACATTGAAATCACCTAATATGATGATTTCAGAGAAAGGAGAAGAGAGAATGTGCTCTGTTTTGGAGTTTAAATAGTCGGAGAAATTAGGATAGTCAGTAGAATTAGGAGATAAATAAACAGAACAAATGCATGTAGTCGTAGAATGACAAGAAGGCCTAAGCCATAAGGTGGGAAATTCAGAAGACTCCAAATTAGAGACGCGAGAACAAACAACATCGTTGCGCATGTATGCTCAGTAACCTCCTTTGGCTGAAAATTGAGGATAGAAATAGTAGGAGGAAACAGAATAGGGTTTGCTGTCAGAACGCTCAGACATCTGAGTTTCAGTCAAGAATAAGAGGTGAGGTCTAGTAGAAGAGAGGTAATGCTCAACAAAGTGGAAATTGGATTGCAGACCGCGAGTGTTGCAGAAATTAATGAAAAAAATAGACCGTCCATCAGGACAAGGCGGCTGCAGAGTCTTGGTGGCACCAACCCCATCACCGGAGGCCACCAACTCCCAAGTGGTGATGGGGAAGGAGTGGATGGTGGGCTATTTTTGGAAGCCGCCCCCCGGGGCTTCTCTGAGGCTACTTTTATTGACGCCATAAATTAGTTTTTTTTTTTTTTTTTTTTTTTTTTAAACAAAGGGTGTCTGTATTAATGTTTTGTGTGTGCGAAGGAGAGCCTACCTACTCCATGTAGAAGAAGGTGAGCGCGAAATGGAACGAACCATTGGGCACAGGGATGAGATGGGAAGTACCCTTAACTTCCCAAGAAGACCTTCAGGAGTCAAGAAGAAGTTCCAATCACCTCTGCTCTTCAAAGGATAGCATAGTTTGGCAGTAGCATATACACTAGACTGTGGTTCCTCACTAGAAGTAGCATTTCCAGAAGAGGTAGTAGTTTCGAAGGCCTGAAGAGTATCGTTTCTACCACATGCCTACCAAATTGGGCCACTGGTCAGCGAGAGGGCATAAGAACACCCAACCTTCTGAAGATCCTTTCCACTTAAGAGATAATAACACCAGTTTCTATAGGTCATTAGCAAATATTGTTAAAATCACTTTATCCAAAAGTCAAAGAAGAAACCGCACTGGCAAGAAGGAAACATCCAAAGTAGAGGCAAGAAGAAGCCGTCCCAGAAGAAGAAGAAGTTCCAAATCCTCTGCTTCCGAAAGGATACCCAGTTTGGCAGACCATTTGCCCTCAATTGAGGTTCCTCCTTTGAAGTAGCCTTCCATCTGAAGCTACAGACGATCCGCAGGCTTAAAAAAAAGTGGTGGCTACCACACGACTACCAGTCAACATTCAACAAGGGGACATTGAAAACACCCAGCCTCCTGATCTATCCCCCTTCGCGCTACAAAGTGTAGTGACCTCCTGCACCACATAATTGGAGACCTTTACATAATTGGTGACATTAAATAGGTCACTACATATATATATATATATATATATATATATATATATATATATATATATATAT
Organism: Armadillidium nasatum; assembly: GCA_009176605.1. Classification (NCBI taxonomy): domain Eukaryota; kingdom Metazoa; phylum Arthropoda; class Malacostraca; order Isopoda; family Armadillidiidae; genus Armadillidium; species Armadillidium nasatum. Next base: position 484,057 of record SEYY01000480.1, on the reverse strand, counting down.
ATATATATATATATATATATATATATATATATATATATATATATATATATATATATATATATATATATATATATATATATATATATATATATATATATATATATATATATATATATATATATATATATATATATATATATATATATATATATATATATATATATATATATATATATATATATATATATATATATATATATAATGTTGAAAATTTTTAAATACCTATAAGTATTTTTGTCTAATTTTGAGAACTAAAAATTAATTTAATAAGTAAACGGATTTAATGAAAAAAAAAAAATCAAATTTTATACTAACTTATTCATTTCAGAGAATTTAAATAGCAAGCAATTATTATGTTAAAGAAATATTTTTAACAGTTTATTGAATTACGCTTCAAGAGTAAATCTTTACGAACTCTTGTCTCAGTCTGTGGCTTATTAAAATCTGTAATAGCCATGGGTTTTCTACTCTACGCTCCAACAATAGCACTCGCCTCCGTTACAAATATCGGCGTTTTGACCTACATTTACATACTTGGAATTATTTGCACTCTATATTCAGCATTTGTAAGTATTTCCAATTTGGAATCTCAGCTATACGAAGAAAATTTTATGTTTGAAAATTAAGATATTTTGAATAAATAATAATAATAATAATAATAATAATAATAATAATAATAATAATAATAATAATAATAATAATAATAATAATAATAATAATAATAATAATAATAATAATAATAATAATAATAATAATAATAATTATAATAATAATAATAATAACAATAATGATATAATAATAATAATAATAATAATAATAATAATAATAATAATAATAATAATAATAATAATAATAATAATAATAAAAATAATAATAATAATTTGCTTACTACCTTTAATCAAACTTTTATTACAGGGAGGAATTAGAGCTGTAATTTGGACAGACGTCTTACAATTATCAGTAATGCTTATTGGAAGTGCTCTAGTGACTGTTGTAGGATGTGCTCAAATTGGTGGAATTGTTAACGTCTTGAATATTTCATCTAAAGGAGGGAGACTTAATGTCTTTGAGTAAGATTACTACACAAAATTATTTAAATCAATAGATTTCTTTCTTTGTTACAGAATTTTGAGACTAATATGTAATTTGTATGGATAATACTAAAATGTCATATATATGCTTAAGACTTATACAAACGTTTTAAATCTCTTGTTTTCATTGACACTCAGTTATCTCTTCCAGTCAGTTGTATAATTGTTTCATTTTCTTTATATCATCACCATTAAAGCAAACTCTTTTAGAAAGGAATTCTCTAATTTTAGACCGTTTTTTGGAGAAGAACTCTTGTGTCACGAGTTTCAATTAAATTTCATCCTTTTTCTCTTCATTTTTTTCACCACAGATTTAGCGGTTATAAGAAGAGCTTGCATCTGAATGGCATTGACCTATTCGAGGAGAGAAACTTTTCTAGGTAGAATATAGCCAATCACTCTTCCGATTGAGCCACGGTTATGTTCTTTTCTATGTATATTTTAAAGATAAAGACAAAAACACTCATTCGTTTTGTCTTCGTCTTTAACAAAAATAAATTTATTGTAAAAACCAATTTCTTAAATATTTATGATTTATAAAAATGTCTAAAAGAAAAAAACACTTCAGGAAACTACCATTCGGCTAGTGTTGAAATGTAGAAAAAATGCAAAAACAGTCATTGAGTGAATTCCAATAGAATTTTTTTTTCTTTTTTTACTTTTTTTCTTTTTATTTTTTTTTATATTGTAACGTAACTAATTTTTAGAGGATTAAAATTAAATGAGATATTTCATACTGGCATATTATATAGAGAATGCAAAATTGTAATGCAAACGGTATCCTCTTTCCAAAATTGCTATATATATATATATATATATATATATATATATATATATATATATATATATATATATATATATATATATATATATATATATATATATATATATATATATATATATATATATATATATATATATATATATATATATATATATATATATATATATATATATATATATATATATATATATATATATATATATATATATATATATATATATATATATATATATATATATATATATATATATATATATATATATATATATATATATATATATATATATATATATATATATATATATATATATATATATATATATATATATATATATATATATATATATATATATATATATATAATTAGCGTGAACTTTAACCCTTTTGAGCGAAGCACTTTTTCCTATACCTTTCTATTTGGATTTTTTTCTTTTGGAGTTATATACTGGTCAGAGCAAATCAATGTCCAAAGAATGTGCGCAGTTAAATCTATTGAAGATGCTAAAACGTAAGTGAATTTTAATTTTATTTTCTTTATTTTATTTATTAATTTAGTATATATATTATATATAATATATATATATATATATATATATATATATATATATATATATATATATATATATATATATATATATATATATATATATATATATATATATATATATATATATATATATATATATATATATATATATATATATATATATATATATATATATATATATATATATATATATATATATATATATATATATATATATATATATATATATATATATATATATATATATATATATATATATATATATATATATATATATATATATATATTATATATATATATATATATATATATATTATATATATATATATATATATATATATATATATATATATATATATATATATATAATATATATATATATATATATATATATATATATATATATATATATATATATATATATATATATATATATATATATATATATATATATATATATATATATATATATATATATATATATATATATATATATATATATATATATATATATATATATATATATATATATATATATATATATATATATATATATATATATATATATATATATATATATATATATATATATATATTATATATATTTATATATATATATATATATCTATATATATATATATATATATATATATATATATATATATATATATATATATATATATATATATATATATATATATATATATATATATATATATATATATATATATATATATATATATATATATATATATATATATATATATATATATATATATATATATATATATATATATATATATATATATATAATATATATATATATATATATATATATATATATATATATATATATATATATATATATATATATATTATATATATATATATATATATATATATATATATATATATATATATATATATATATATATATATATATATATATATATATATATATATATATATATATATATATATATATATATATATATATATATATATATATATATATATATATATATATATATATATAGTATATATATATATATATATATATATATATATTATATATATATATATATATATATATATATATATAATATATATATATATATATATATATATATATATATATATATATATATATATATATATATATATATATATAAATTAACCGATTCTATTTAAAACAACTCCTAAAAAAATAATAAAAGGTAGGTAACAATAGGATTAAAAAATACATAACAAGAACGGAGAGTTAAAAATTTAAGCGTGACGTTTCGGAGAAGTTGCATTTTTTCTCTTCAGACAAAACTGGAAAAATAGATTGCAAAAACAGAGAAGAAACCTATGTGCTATCAAAAGTATGAAAACAACTAATCTAAAAAAAAGGTGACAAACTATGTAATCTCGCTACTATTCATTTTATGTAAAAATTGTTTAAAAAGGATTTTTAAATATTCTGTCAAAAATGTATCCAGTTCAAAAAAGCCGGAGGAATTGTTCGAAATTCTGTAATAAAATTTATAAAAAATAACTCCACTATTCTATTTTGGTTTTTCGATTTTGATGAGAAAATAAATTTCCGTCATCCCAATTTATTTTATGATGTGTTATATGCAAAAGGAAAAAAAAAATTGCATTAATTGTATTGCATTTTTTTATATAAGCTTTATGTTGTTCGTTCCGTATTCGTAGAAATTTAATAGTTTCATCAAAATATGAGGAACTCAATGTATTGCAAAGGACCATATACACACCACCTGTTTTTTCAAAAGAAGTTGTGTTTTTGTTAATTAGAATACACTAGAATTTATCTGGAAAATTTTGAAGATCAGATGTATGTTGCATATTGTGGCTATAGTATACTGTAAGGATCTAACTGCTTCATTATATGATAGTACGATTGCATTTTTAGGAGTATCAAAAGGTACAGATTATCGGTCGCTGTGTAAGTGTAATTTTTCTTTAATAAAATGAAGTGTATATAGCCAAGTTATAGAAATTGTCGCATTACCAGATTGATTTCTTTTTCTATGTAAATAGGGTTTGTGATAAGTAGTGAACGTAAGAAAGTACTGAAAATGATATTTTGTTTTATAAGGTTTAGTTTTAGATTTCGTGGTGGTGTGAAGATGTGCTTGGGCTTTGTAATTATGAGTTGATTTTACATTTTATGGTTCTATATTTATTTATTATATTATCTTATCCACTATTAAGTGTCCACGTTTATTGAGTGCTCTTCTTTATTATTTATTTTAAACGAAGTTTTAACAACTGTATCAAAGTTCGATGCTTCAATTA
>SEYY01000480.1:471828-476828 GCA_009176605.1 Armadillidium nasatum | reverse complement strand
ATCTTCTTTCACTTCTCTCTAACTCTTGTTCCTCCGCTCTTCTTCATTTCGGTGAATCTAGCTATCGCGCTGGACATATCGAAAGATTTCGATAGAGTCTGTTTCAAAGATTGATTTCTTTACTATCCCAGCACTTTTTCTGCTTTTCATTAATAACCTTCTCTCACTTACTTCATTTCCTAGCAACCCCTATGTCGATGACTCCACCTTTTATTACTCTTTTAATTTGAAAGGCACCCCTCCCAATAGTAGTTAAGCGGCAAAGGAGGTAGCCTTGGGGCAACTGACCCCTGATCTATCTCGCATTTCAAATTGGGGTAGAGAAAACATTTTTGTTTTCAATGCTACCAAAACTCAATTCCTCCATCTCTCTGCTCGACACAATCTTCCACACAACCATGATATCTTCTTCAAAAACACACAACTCAAACCTTCATCATATTCTTGGTGTTTCTTTTTATGTAATCTTTCTTGGAAAGATCACATTACTTCTCTTCCTAAACAAGCTTCTAAGAGGTTAGGTGTTTTGAGGTGCCATCAGAATTTCTTCACACCACCCCAGTTTCTTGCACTTTATATGAGTGTTGTTCGCCCATGTATGGGAATACATTACACATATGTGGTGGTTTCACACATAGAGCTCTTCTCGAAAAGGGGGAGTCTAAGGCTTTTCATCTTATAAAAGATAAAGGCGGAAATAAGGTATGAAACATTCACATTGTATTAAATGAGTATGTGGAAAGGCTTGGTAGTATCCGTTCTAATTAGATTAAGGTTCTCTAGGAAAGAAGCAATCTCAACTTTAAAATATATATATATATATATATATATATATATAATATATATATATATATATATATATATATATATATATATATATTATAATATATATATATATATATATAATCATTGATGGGATGGGCATATTCATTCCATCTTCAACTAAATCTTTTTCTCCTCAAAATCCATGGTTCGATGTCAGCTGTACTCTTGCCCTTCAGGTGAGAAACAATGCTTATCGTGAATGGAGAAACTCTCCTTCTCCTATCACTCTCGCCAATTTTCATTCAGCTCGGAATCGTTGCAAGGATATTCTTCGACGGACTAAGCGTACTTTCACAAACAGAAAGTGCTCTGACTCCATGGCTCTCCTACTAATAAAAATTTCTGGCCTCTTGTCAAAAATATCTCTAATAACTTCTGTAAATCTGCCTTTCCTCCTCTTATTCACTCTGATGGTTCTATAGCTAATACTCCCTCTGAAAAGGGTAATCTCTTCGGTCTCCTTTTCTCATCTAATTAAATCCTGCATGATTATGGCATCCCTCCTCCTACTTCTTCTCCTCTCAGGTATCCCATGTCTCTAACCTGTAATTACTCATGATCGGGTGCATGGGATCCTGAAATATATGAACGTCAGGAAGGCCAGTGGCCCGGATGGCATTTCCCCTCGTGTTCTGAGAGAGTGTGCTTCCGAGTTAGCGCCTCTCCTCGTTCAGTTCTATTCTCTATGCCTTAATACTAATACTTTTCCTCAGTGATAGAAGCGTGCATTTATTCAGCCGGTCCCGAAAAAAGGTAGACGCTCTGACTCTTCCAATTATCGACCTATAGCTCTCCCTTGTGTTCTGTCTAAAATTTTTGAAACTCTCCTCAACTCTCATTTCGCTCGTCGTGCTAAAAGCTTGCATTTCTTTTGCAAACCACATCGTACTAATCAACGCTCGCACAGCAATTGTGCATACACAATTCTCTCGTCCTTATATTAAAGGATGAGTTTGCAAAATTTTTGCAAGCCATATGGAGTATTTTCATTGTTTCGAATAACTAATCAAAATTTTATGACGTTTCTTTACATAAAATAACGCTTCATTATAGTGTTAATATAGTAAGATGCAATTTATTTTCTTTAATCATATTAAAAGAAAAACAGAAAAAAGTAATAAATAACAAGTGTACACCAGCTAGTTGCATATAGTAGTGGTTGCATAAATATGCAACAAGTCACGAACCTCCCCATGAATATATATATATATATATATATATTATATATATATATATATATATATATTATATATATATAAAAATGTTATCATATATATATATATATATATATATATATATATATATATATATATATATAATATATATATATATATATATATATATATATATATATATATAATATATATATATATTATATATATATATATATATATATATATATATATATATATATATATATATATATATATATATATATATATATATATATATATATTATATATATATATATATTAATATATATATATATATATATATATATATATATATATATATATATATATATATATATATAATATATATTATTATATATATATATTTCAAAGATGAACATTTTTATATATTATATATTTACATATATATATATATATATATATATATATATATTAATATATATATATATATATATATATATATATATATATATATATATATATATATATATATATATATATATTATATATATATATATATATATATAAAGCTCTCATAGTTGGATCGTTTCTAACTGGATTGGCTGTTCTTTCTTCAAAGGCTTCCAGTTTGTTAGAAATTCCAGTGACGTTAATTACTCCACTTAATGGACCTCTTTTAGGAGTATTTGTAGTTGCCTATTTCTTCCCAAAATGCAACGTGAAAGGCATATGGTCGGGTTTTGTATTCTCACTTGTAAGCTTTATTTTTAACTACATATATATATATATATATATATATATATATATATATATATATATATATATATATATATATATATATATATATATATATATATATATATATATATATATATATATATATATATATATATATATATATATATATATATATATATATATATATATATATATAATATATATATATATATATATATATATATATATATATATATATATATATATATATATATATATATATATATATATATATATATATATATATATATATATATATATATATATATTTGAGCTACTGATTTACATCTTGGAAATCTAATTTTAATGATGAAAATTAAGGAGGAGTAGTTGTGGTGTGTTTTTACTTAATACTTTTTGTTCTTTTGTAAAAATTTCCAATAGTTTAATTTTTTGTGCATTAATTTTGTTTTTTTTGGTTTTGATTTCATTTTATTGAAGATGAATCCCTGTGATTTGAAACGTCCAAATAAAAAATGGTCATATTTGCGTTGGCCTTAGTTTCATCATATATATATATATATATATATATATATATATATATATATATATATATATATATATATATATTATATATATATATATATATATATATATATATATATATATATATATATATATATATATATATATATATATATATATATATATATATATATATATATATATATTATATATATATATATATATATATATATATATATATATATATATATATATATATATATATATATATATATATATATATATATATATATATATATATATATATATATATATATATATATATTATATATATATATATATATATATATATATATATATATATATATATATATATATATATATATATATATATATATATATATTATATATATATATATAATATATATATATATATATATATAATATATATATATATATATATATATATATATATATATATATATATATATATATATATATATATATATATATATATATATATATATATATATATATATATTATATCCAATTAGGAATCAATGCTAAATTTTATTTTTGAACCTCCATATTAGAAATTTTATTTTTAGAAACTGAAAACTTGAAGGAAATGTCCGAACCCACTTAAAAGTTTTCGGTGTTTCTTTTTCTTGCGATTTTTCTTGGGAGGATCACATAACTAACCTTTGCAAATAAACTTCTAAAAAGGCAGGGTGTTCTTAGGCTCTTTTGAAATTTCGATCATGAAAAGAAAATTCTTGAGCACTAATGATCTATGTTTCATCATCAATCCTTAACTTTATAGTAATACATCTTTGATCCTGCTTGTAAACTTGACCACAACAATATGTTTTATTTTTCATATTTTTTCTCAAGCAGCTCTATGCTGCCACTCTTTTTTTCATGCTGCTTTGAGTGGGGATTTTGTTTCATTCTTTTCTTTAACTAACTTTTGTGTGATTACTTTGTCTCTGAAAAGGATTCAATTTCTACTACTAAAGAGGGAGCTGTAATCGCTTATTATTTAGAAAATTAATTTTTTCGTTTGACCAAATTAATCTTCTCTCAAAATCAATTGCTAGATCGTGCTTGTTCTTCCCCCATTCTGACAAGAAGTAGTAGTTATCGGAAGTTAAGAAATAATCGTTCTCATATAACTCTAGCTAAAATATTTATTCAGCTTGAAATCGTTGCAAGAAAATTATACGAATGGGAAAGTTGAATTTCCCTGAGAGAAGGTATGTTGATCTTAGTTTTCCTTCTTACATGTCTTTCTAATCTCTTGCCAAAAACATCAATAATAAGTGTAAATCTATCCTCTCATTCTTAATCGCTATTGCTTTCGTTTTCACTTAAAATTCACTCTTTTAATTCTTCTCCTTTCATGGAGTATCTTGAATTATATTAACATCTTTTCCATTATCAGTATGGCTTTCCGTGCTCAAGATCAACTGGAGATATACTTTCCTATCTAATAATTTTAGGGTATCATACCCTTTAGAACTATCGAAAATCTTTTTTGGCTACTAACACACACACACACACACACCACATATATATATATATATATATATATATATATATATATATATATATATATATATATATATATATATATATATATATATATATATATATATATATATATATATATATATAACATGCGTCGCTCCATACATTTGGGTTCCTTCCTCCTCTATAATTACTTATATCTAGTTTTCTTCAAATAATTCCATTCAGGATGTTGTCGGTAGGGTGAAT
>SEYY01000480.1:459328-469328 GCA_009176605.1 Armadillidium nasatum | reverse complement strand
TTCAAAAAACAAAAACAAAAAAAAAACAGCATTTTCAATTATGTTTAAATTAATTACTAATAAAACCTGATTACTTCGTTACTAATTTTTTAACGTAAACTTCTTTGCATTTCTAAAAAACGTTTGGACTGAAAATTACACATAAGAAATGCTAAAGAAGATTTTGCAGTACTATAATTTCATCATTACCTGTGTCTTTATATGCACAAATATTCCACATGAAAAGAAAATAAAAAATGTGGGCGGAGTTAAACTAAATTCTGATAGGCTAAATCTTTAAATGACAAACTCATCACTGCCCTTTTTTTTTAAGTATGAATATGTGTATCAAAAATTAGAAACGAACTTCTGCTGACGACTGTACTTAAATATAATGTAGTTATATTTCAACATAGCCTCCCTCAGAAACAATACACTTTTGAAGGGGGTGTTTAAATCAATTTAACCCGTTTCTGAAGAATCTCCTACCCCTCGTTTTGAAACAATCTGTAATTTCAATTTTTTTGCTTCGCCAACACTCTCAAATTGTGCATCTTTGAGGAGGTCTTTTACTTTTGGAAACAAAATAGAAATCAAATGAGAAAAGATCAGGTCTGTAGGGTCGATATGCTAAAATTTCTATATAATCCTTTGGTAAAGTCTCTATGATTTGCAGAGCTGTACACCAAATCTTAAAAAAAGAATTTTATGAGGGAGATCATGATGAAATTCATGATTATCATATTTTGAAAAAATGACACATTTTAATTAAAAAGCACCTATGCTACACAATGGTCGATGAATGAACGAAAGAGATAACATGTTGGATATTATCATTATAAACTGGAGAAATGATCAATCATGTTTAATCATGGAAAATGTTCAAAGTGTTTCCACAAGAATTTTTTTTTTAGTACTTATTGACTTTCAATCGTATATATATATATATATATATATATATATATATATATATATATATATATATATATATATATATATATATATATATATATATATATATATATATATATATATATATATATATATATAATTAACAACAATAATAATAATAATAATAATAATAATAATAATAATAATAATAATAATAATAATAATAATAATAGTGGTAGTAAGAATGAAGAATAATGATAAAAATAAAATCAATGATAGTAATAACAATAATGTAAAAGGAATTTATAATTTTTGTTTTTTTTTTAAATAAAAAATAATGCGTTAGTTAATTAATAAAAGATATATTTATATTTCATAACAGGCAATCAGAATATAGATGACGTATCTCCAGAATACATTTGCCCTCATTTACGAAAATTTTATTGGAAGAAAGAAAAACTCGATGAAATATTTGAAAAAGAAATGCAAATTATGAAGAACAATATCAACATTCATGAGGATGAATTTGATCAAAGCGATAAAATGATCGAAAATGTTGAAAAAAATTAAAGAATTATCTGCAAATGTATGCAATTCAGTTGCTGTATATATATATATATATATATATATATATATATATATATATATATATATATATATATATATATATATATATATATATATATATATATATATATATATATATATATATATATATATATATATATATATATATATATATATATATATATATATAATATATATATATATATATATATATATATATATATATATATATATATATATATATATATATATATATATATATATATATATATATATATATATATATATATATATATATATATATATATATATATATATATATATATATATATATATATATATATATATATATATATATATATATATATATATATATATATATATATATATATATATATATATATATATCATCATAGGTACTTCAAATGAAAAAAAACTAAGTAAATTAATTTGGTGACCTTAAAGGATAGTTTTTACTTTTTTCATTTTTCATTTTCTATATTTTATTCAGAAAAGTACAATTACAATAATACAGGGTTTAGTAGGTCCTACAAAACTAAATACAATAGTAGTAATAAATGCAATATCTAGTGACGTGCCTGAAAAAACATGTTCTTAGTTTAATTTGAACAATGTTAGTTGAAAGAAATGAAAAATTGATGGCTTTAGTACTGGTCGGATAATCAATACTGAAATGGTTGGAATAAAGTTTGAAATTCGGTTTTAATAAGTTGATGGTAAAGTTAAGCCGTTCTATAATACTTATAAAAGTGATCGTTTATTTTACTGAATGAAGGATTCTCTTTGGAAGAAAGATTGTTAATGGAAGAAAGCGTTAGGGTGTGTATAGCATGTAGTATTCAACACGTTACTGACCACGTCATCAACCTGTTCTGAAATATAATGCCCGGGGTGCTCGTGGGACGGGCTGGAGGACGCTCTTTCGCGCTGAAGTCGTTTGACGAACTTGTAAGTGATCATTCAACTGGAATGACAACTTCTACTGTAGCATAAAGAACAGACAACGGATTGGCGCAAAGTGTACATATTACAATTTTAGTTTGTAACTCTAGATTGTTAATTTTAAGAATATTAATAGGTTGAAATTCTTTTGACAGAAATATGTTGTTTGTAATTAATAATGTAAATAATGTTTGTGTAAATAAAGTGATGTTTCTGCAGCTACTTTTTCTTTCTCACATCTGGGATGTTTGCTATATAACTTTATCCATCATGGTTGTACAGTCGTGAACAGAAGTTCGTTCCTATTAAGCTGGAAATAAATATTTATATAAAATGGAGATCATCTCAGATTCAGCCAATCACAATTCAATTAAGCCCCTCTCAATGTTTTTATTTTCTTTTTATTCAAAATAGAGCTTTTATGAAATGATCTCCATTTTATATAAATATTTATTTCCAGCTTAATAGGAACGAACTTCTGTTCACGACTGTACCTTCTTTTAATCTCAGATATCTTTAAAATTTAAACCATTTCACCGCTAGTGTGAATTCATTTTACAAGTTTTAATTTTACATGATGATTTTTTTTCCTTTACTATTTACACTAGACTTTAGTTGGTACACAATGTTCCTTCTCTTCAGGAAGGTATTTAAAGGCAAATTTTCTTCAGAACCTTGTGAAATTTATTCTGTTAAACTTAAAATTTAAAATGTAGCTGTCAAAGGTAATTCATTAAATTCAATTCTTATATTTTTTCACCCTTTTACCAGTTAACAATGTACAGTCTTTTATTCTCATAAATTTCATAATTCTCCTATAATTGCTAGAATAGGAGCAAAGAAATTCTCAATTTCATATAATCAGTTTTTTTTCTACTGCTACTACAACGAAGAGAGACGTGCGTATCTGTATTTTTGAAAGGACACAGGTCTCCAATATGTTCATATTTTTAACTTCATTTTAATCATTATTTTAGGTAAGGTTGTTTAAAAAGTAAAGAATAATAAATTTTACCATCTTGTATATACGGACCATTTATTTCTACAACAAATAGATAATATAACGTTTGCTTGAGACGTTTGATCAATCGCATTCATCGAAATATTTGACTTTTTTTTAATAACTCAAAGTGGTAACTTTTTTTTTGTTAGCTCCATGTGGTCTCTCCTTCTTTATATATTCATCTATTCTTATAGTTTTTTTGCACTCCTTACTGTCAAGCCTGTCTGCTATTATCGGATAAAATTTTGGTTATGTCTGATCTTACTTCTTTTCTTATTTCTTTTAATAATTGGTATTGTTAAAGTGACAGTAAAAAAATGCAAAACAAAATGAAATAAATGTTGATGAAAGCATCATAAATGCAAAGCAAAACATACGACAAAGAGCGAATATAATTTAAGAATTACAAATATGTTTCCTAAAAAGAAAATTTTAAGGGATTACTATAAAATTAAAGAAATTATCTGAAATAAAAATCGAGATGGATACAAAGCAGTTTTTTGAATATTATAATATATATATATATATATATATATATATATATATATATATATATATATATATATATATATATATATATATATATATATATATATATATATATATATATATATATATATATATATATATATATATATATATATATATATATATAAGAAAATTAAATGATAATGAAAAACGTTTTGAACTATTCGTCCAATTTCAAGTTAAATTGCAAATGCTAAAAAATTGAAATCTAAAAATTTAAAAAAGTAAAACTAGAGAAAACCTCCAAGAAAAGTGACCCCCCCCCCCCAAAAAAAAAAGAAGAAAAAATGCTTAATTAACTAAATGATAAAAACTCTTTCCTAGAAAATAAGTATTTTATAAATTTAAATCGAAAAGTAAAATCTGGAAAATCTTTTAAATTTCACCCACTCCTGCGAAGATTCTACAATTAAATTGCAAAAATGTTTGCTCAAAATGGTTTGCAAATTATTTTAAAAAATGCTGCAAATATTTCATAGTATTAAATACTGTATTCTTTTAATGCAAGTTCACAGGTTACGCATTTTTCCTTCAGAAATATGTGAACTCTCTCTGAAGGTTGAAGAATTTTGTAACTATTCTCAAATCATTTGAGTTAAAATACTTCATTTAAGTAGAACGTTAAATTACAATAAATAAATTACTGATTATTGTGTAATTTTATATATATATATATATATATATATATATATATATATATATATATATATATATATATATATATATATATATATATATATATATATATATATATAATATAAATATATATATATAAAGTCAGTTGGGAGGACTGCACCAAACTCCGGGAGATCATTCTATTCATAAATGAATGGATAAAAAAAACAAAAATTTGAATTCCAGTTTTCATGTTTTCGAATGGCAAGGTTAATAAAAAAATATATCAAGTAGACTATCATATGGTAAGAAAGCATAAAAAAATTATCATTTATCAATTAATAATTTATATATATGTATATATATATATATATATATATATATATATATATATATATATATATATATATATATATATATATATATATATATATATATATATATATATATATATATATATATATATATATATATATCTTTCTTATCAGGTCGAAGACGTGGTCAGTACCGTTTGGAACACTTTCAACCTACATTGTTCAAATTAAACTAAGGAAAATATTATTTCAGACACGTCACAATATATTGCATTTATTACTACTATTGTATTTAGGTATATAGAACCTATTAAACATTATAAAATTGTAATTGTACTTTTCTGAATAAAATATAGAAATAAAAAAAAAAAAAAAAAAAAAAAAAAAAAAAAAAAAAAAAAAAAAAAAAAAAAAAAAAAAAAAATATATATATATATATATATATATAATATATATATATATATATATATATATATATATATATATATATATATATATATATATATATATATATATATATATATATATATATATATATATATATATATATATATATATATAAATATATATTAAATATTTATTATGGCAACTGAATTTGCATACATTTGCAGATAATTCTTTAATTTTTTTCAACATTTTCGATCATTCTATCACTTTGATCTAATTCATCCTCATGAATGTTGATATTGTTCCTCATAATTTGCATTTCATTTTCAAATATTTCATCGAGTTTTTCTTTCTTCCAATAAAATTTTCGTAAATGAGGGCAAATGTATTCTGGAGATACGTCATCTATGTTCTGATTGCCTGATATGAAATATAAATATATTTATTATTAATTAACTTACGCATTATTTCTTATTTAAAAAAATGATTAATTTTCTTTTATTTCATTGTTGTTACTATCATTGTTTTTTATTATTATAATTATTCTTCATTCTTAGAACTACAATTATTATTTTTATTATCATTATTGTAGTTGTTCTTGTCATTAATATATATATATATATATATATGTATATATATATATATATATATATATATATATATATATATATATATATATATATATATATATATATATATATATATATATATATATATATATATATATATATATATATATATATATATATACATATATATACATATATATATATATATATATATATATATATATATATATATATATATATATATATATATATATATATATATATATATATATATATATATATATATATATATATATATATATATATATATATATATATATATATATATATATATATATATATATATATATATATATATATATATATATATATATATATATATATATATATATATATATATATATATATATATATATATATATATATATATATATATATATATATATATATATATATATATATATATATATATATATATATATATTATATATATATATATATATATATATATATATATATATATATATATATATATATATATAATATATATATATATATATAATATATATATATATATATATATATATATATAATATATATATATATATATATATATATATATATATATATATATATATATATATATATATATATATATATATATATATATATATATATATTATATATATATATATATATATATATATATATATATATATATATATATATATATATATATATATATATATATATATATATATATATATATATATATATATATATATATATATATATATAGAAGAGGAATTGTCAAAAAAGTATTTAAAAGAAAGTGTTCTTGTCGAAATACGTCGAACAGTTTCATGATAAAACATGATTGATCATTTCTCCAGTTCATAATGAAAATATCCAACATGTTCATTCATCGACCATTATGTAGTATAGATGCTTTTTAAAAAGCGTCATTTTTTTCCTATATAAGATTTACATCATAAAATTGTTTTTCAAAATTGTTTGGACAGCTCTGCAAATCATTAAAACTTTACAAAAGGTTTTAATAGAAATCTTAGCATGTCGACCCTACAGACCTGATCTTGTCTCATTTGATTTCTATTTCGTTTCCAAAACTGAAAGACCACCTCAAAGGAACGCAATTTGAGAGAATGGACGAAGTTTAGAAATAGAAATGAAGAAACAGAAGAGTAGAAGCACTACAACCAATTTCTCATCGTCCATTCTGCAGCTATCCCCACCCTCTACCCTCAACACCACCCACCCCCTTCTACAAAAAAAATAAATAAATAAAAAAAAAAAATAAAAATAAAAAATAAAAAAATAAAAAAACTTATGTTGTCCTATTTTTAATTTCGAAATAATAATTTTTAAAGTATTGCTATTCTTTATATAATTGTAATTGTATTTGTAATTATATCTAATGGAAGCGTATATTTATTAATGATAGGATCATTTTCAAAAATATTCGCAATTAATGTAGATTCATATATTTTTCTATTTAAAGGAATGGATATGTTCGCGATCATCGTAGCACCGGAGAGTTTAATTGTATGTTCCTGTTCCCTTTTATGTACACACAACGAGGAAAAACTGTCATCTGTCCTTAAATTATTCTTATGTTGGTACATTATTCTTTGGAAGTCATCAGTTTCGCCTATATAAAATGCTTCACATTCATTTCACTTACTACAATGTAAACCTTTTCCATCAATTTTTTTTGCTTAAAATTTGGATTGCAGAACTTTTTAGAGTGCTCGTAACTGATTTAATAATTTTGATTGGTTCTATAAGTCTTTGTTTTTTTCAAAGATGGTTTTATGACCAGGTAAACCTATACATTACTTGTTAGAAAACCGAGCAACATTTTTAGGAATGAACATTGTTTTTTTTAGCTTTAACTAAGGCAGAATTAATTATTGAGTTCTGATTGCAAAATTTTTTAAAAAATTTCTTTAATATGCTGAAACTCATCATGTAAATTCCTGCGAAATAATCAATCCCTTCTTCATGTGTGTAGAATGCAAGGAATACCATATAAGTAGATTTTAGAAAAGATTCCCATAGTAATAATATATAATTATATATATATATATATATATATATATATATATATATATATATATATATATATATATATATATATATATATATATATATATATATATATATATATATACATTATATATATATAAATATATATATTCACCTGTTAGAAATGAAACAATGATTGCTGCTATTAGAAACAAAACTATTCCAATAACTATGTACAAATGGTAAGAAATATTATAGAGGTTCATCAGAAAGGACCTGAAAAAAGAGGAAATTTTTAAGAGGAGGGTTCGATTTTTTAGCTTTTTTTTATTTTTTAATCGATTTGGCTGAAATATCCAGTGAATATAGTTTTTTTTCCCGGTGAAAAAAGCTCCATTTTTAGTGTTTTTATGAGTATATAACGTTTTCATAGGTATTAGTGGTCATAACTCAAAAAAAAAAAAAAGAATTAGCGAGAAAAATTTTTTTTCCACATGAGATAAAAATTGGCCGGAACTATCTTAGCCCCAATCTCTTTAATCCGTCTCAAGCGATTTTTGATATCACGTCCATAAAAAAGAGGTATAATCAGTCGAATTTTTTTTTGAAATTTTTTTTACCCTTTCGGAGAAAAAAATTATTTAAAAAAAATCCTCTTCGAGAATTTTGATTAAATTTGAACAATGTTTAGAGAAGAGATAAGTCTAAAACATTTATTTATTTAGAGCATTATTGAATGCTAATTGTTTGAAGGAAGGTATAGCCTCTCAAACTTTTAAAATTTTTGAAAATTTTCAAAAAATGGACCTTCTTTGAGAGATCATATCTCGAAACAAACAAGTCATATCGAACAAAATATTAAGAAGTATTTGTAGCCCCAACATTTTTCTATAAGTTTGCCAAAATTTATTTACGTAGTAATTATACTTTTTTTAAGAAAAATATTTTTCCTCGAAAATTTAAATTTTTTTTTTCCAAAAAATAATTTCTTTCGATAGTGGGTCAGTCTTGGACTAATACTGTTTTTTGTGTAACTCTGGGAGCAAAAGTCTATCAAAAGTTTTTGTAGCCTATAGAATAAGGAACATATGTTTTAAATTTCAGACCAAAAATATTTTTTTTTGTGGCTTCACCGTAGATTTAAATTTTGAAAAACATTCCCATATCACTGATAAACATTAAATCCCTCGTAAAAACGTTAGGAATCGACTATTTTCGTCGGGAAAAAAGCTATATATACTGAAATTTTCAGGAGAATCGGATAAAATTTTTTTTTTTTTTTTTTTTAAATCAAACCCTCCCCCTTAATTAAACAAAGTAATTGATATTACATTACGTAAATTTCATCCAATTTACTATTTATTTGTTGTTACTCTTTCATAGTGTCATAGTGATATATATATAATATATATATATATATATATATATATATATATATATATACTATATATATATATATATATATATATATATATATATATATATATATATATATATATATATATAATATATAATATATATATATATATATATATATATATATATATATATATATATATATATATATATATATATATATATATATATATATATATATATATATATATATATATATATATATATATATATATATATATATAATATATATATATATATATATATATATATATATATATATATATATATATATATATATATATATATATATATATATATATATATATATATATATATATATATATATATATATATATATATATATATATATATATATATATACCTATTTTGGACGTTTTCTTCTGTGAAGTGTTTAGCAACTAATGTAAAGTTCATAAAGGAGCTGTCATTTCCCAATGTTAGATTCCAATTCTCACATTTTTCAGCTGAAAAGGGCAATGTTTCTGGTTTGTCTTTATATATCATTCCTCCAAAAAATAACCATGATGTTATTACCTTATGGGAAAATATCAACATTAATAATAATAATTTTAGCAATAATAATGATAATAATAGAAAGTAATAATAATAATAATAGTATCAATAATACTAATAATAACAACAATGATAAATAATAAAAATAATAATAATAATTATAATCGTAATCCATAATTTATAATAGAATTTTCGATAATAGAGCC
>SEYY01000480.1:449328-454328 GCA_009176605.1 Armadillidium nasatum | reverse complement strand
TATTATTATCATCATCATTCATTATTTTTATTATTATTATAATTATTATTATTATTATTATTATTATTATTATTATTATTATTATTTTTATTTAGCCATTGTCAGCTTAAACTCTATTACTATTATCTATCTTTTTAATCTAAAGAATATCTTACCTTAGAGTTCCTCCAACCAATGTTGCAACAAATAATCCAGGAAGTCCAGGAATAAAACTCATTTTATCACTTATGAAATATGTCATTATCTCTTCTTTCCTTGTTATAATTCCAAGAGCCATTGGATCGCATCCATTATAAGTTGCATAAGCCACCAAACCTCCAACGATAATGATGCCGTAAATCAAAATCATACCAATAATTATGATTTTTAGCATGCATATATATATATATATATATATATATATATATATATATATATATATATATATATATATATATATATATATATATATATATATATATATATATATATATATATATATATATATATATATATATATATATATATATATATATATATATATATATATATATATATATATATATATATATATATATATATATATATATATATATATATATATATATATATATATATATATATATATATATATATATATATATATATATATATATATATATATATATATATATATATATATATATATATATATATAGGGGTGACACTGTGCTATCTCAATTGATTGACATATCCACAGTTATTCAAATGACGTCTTAGGATTTATGTAGAACGTTTCTCAGTTGTATATCCTTTCTGCGCTTCATTCTTATGCCTTCTTGCATAGGAGTGAAAATATGCATACTACATGCATTACAACAAAAGTGAAGATGAAAATATGATCGGGTTTGAACCTTAAATAATTAGGATGATGAAAGCAAGGCTCATCTTACTTATTAAGTTAGAGGAACACTATCACCATTGACTGTCAACATTTGGTTTCTTCAGTCTAGTCTCCACTTTGTAGAGCATCACTTCTCTTCTTTTAGACCTACTCACTTGCTCATAATCAAACTTCATGGTTGACTCCTTGTAGTCCCTAAGGGCAGAAGACCATAGATCAGTAAGATAGGAAAGTATGTCACCAGTAGAATTTGAGAGTAGAAAGCCAAACTGCTGATCTGAAAGATGGGAGGAAGATGCAAATGATGAAAGAAATGAGGGTTGAAGATAGTTTCAAAGACTTTAGATAGAATACAACTGAAAGCTATATGGCGATAGTTTGAAGTTTTAAAGCGGTTACCTTTTTACGGGATCGGTTGAGCATATGCGTGCTTCCAGCATTGATAAAAAGCATTAGTATTAAGGTATAGAGAATAGAGTTGAACGAGGGCAGGCTCTAGCTCGGAAGCACACTCCCTCAAAACACGTAGAAGAATGCCGTCCGGACCACTTGCTTTCCTTATGTTCATTGATTTTAGAATCCCATGAGCCTGGTCATTTGAAATCACTGGTAATGACATGGGGCACCTGAGAGAAGAAGAAATAGAAGGAGGAATGCCGAAATCATCCAAGATAAAAAGAATTAGAGGAAAAAAGGAGGCCGAAGAGATTGACTTTTTCAGTAGGAATGTTAGCTAGAAATCCACCAGAGAGAGTAAGAGGAGGAAAGGAAGATTTACAAAAGTTGTTAGAGATATTTTTGGTAAGAGGTCAAAAATATTTATCAGTAGGAGGACCAAAGAGGTCAGCGCACTTACTTTCGGTGAAAGCACGCTTGACTTGTTGAAGTATATCCCTGCAACGATTTCGAGCTGAATGAAAATTAGATAGAGTGATAGGAGAAGAGGAATTTTTCCACTCTCGATACGCACTGTCTCTCTACTGAATGATACGAGAGCTGGCGCCATCAAACCATGGATTTTGAGGAGAGAAAGATTTAGTTGAAGAGGGAATGAACCTATTCATCCCACCAAATATCACGTCTCATAATCTTTTGGCTGACACCGAAGCATCATCAGTGTCAAATCAGGATTCATTCTAAGAATAGTTGGCGAAAAATCGTCGCAAGTGCATTAGCCCGATCAAAGTGGCAGAAAGTCCGTTTAGGGCAGAGAGGAGTAGCTGGAGAGAAAGTATCATTCTTAAGAGCTTCAAGATTGTGATCAGAGTTACCGATAGGAGGGAAAATGGTGCAATTATAACTAGGAGTAGTGGTGAAGCACAAGTAAAGTGTGCATAAGAATTGGTTATAATATAATAATATAATAAGATAATATAATAAATAAATATAGAACCATAAAATATAAAATCAACTCATAATTACAAAGTTCAAGCACAACTTCACACCACGGAATCGAAAACTAAACTATATAAAACAAAATATCAATTTCAGTACATTCTTACGTTCACTTCTTATCCCAAACCCTATTTACATAGAAGAAGAAATCAATCTGGTAATGCGACAGTTTCTATTACTTGACTATATACACTTCATTTTATTAATAAATAAAATCTTAAAACATAATTACACTTACACAAGGACAGATAATCTGTACCTTTTGATACTCCTAAAAAAGCAATCGTACAATCATATAATCAAGCAATTACATCCTTACAGTACACTTTAGCAACAATATGCAATATAAATCTGTTCTTCAATTTTCCAGATAAATTCTCTTGTACTATAATTAACAATAACGTAACTTCTATAGAAAAAAAAACAGGTGGTGTGAATATGGTCCCTTGCAATACATTTAGTTCCTCATATTTTGGTGAAACTTAAATTTCTACGAATACGGATCGAACAACATAAAGCTGATATAAAATGATGCAATACAAGTAATGCAATTCTATTTTATTTTGCTTATTACACATCAACATAAAATATATTTGGATGATGGCAAATTTATTTTCTCATCAAAATCGAAAAATTTAAAAAGATTAGTGGAATCATTTTTTGTAATTTTTTTTAACAGGATTTCGAATTTCTTCCTGCTTTTTTGAACATAATTACATAATTTGTCGCCATTTTTTTGGATTAGTTTTTTTCATACTTTTAACAGCACCTAAGTTTCTTCTCTGCTTTTGCAATCTATTTTTTCCAGTTTTGTCTGAAGAGAAAAAAGGCAACTTCTCCGAAACCTCACGCTTAAATTTTTAACTCTCCGTTCTTGTTATGTATTTTTTAATCCCATTGTTACCTACTTTTTATTATTTTACTAAGAGTGATTTATATAGAATCGGTTAATATATATATATATATATATATATATATATATATATATATATATATATATATATATATATATATATATATATATATATATATATATATATATATATATATATATATATATATATATATATATATATATATATATATATATATATATATATATATATATATATATATATATATATATATATATATATATATATATATATATATATATATTATATATATATATATATATGTATATGTATATACATATATATAATTGATAACTGCCAAAAAAAATACTAAATTAATAAATAAAATAAAGAAAAATAAAATTAAAATTCACTTACGTTCTAGCATCTTCAATAGATTTAACTGCGCACATTCTTTGAACATTGATTTGCTCTGACCAGAATATAGCTCCATAGGTAAAAAATCCAAATAGAAAGGTATAGAAAAAAGTGCTTCTCTCAAAAGGGTTAAAGTTCAAGCTAATTATATATATATATTATATATATATATATATATATATATATATATATATATATATATATATATATATATATATATATATATATATATATATATATATATATATATATATATATATATATATATATATATATATATATATATATATATATATATATATATATATATTATATATATATATATATATATATATATATATATATATATATATATATATATATATATATATATATATATATATATATATATATATATATATATATATATATATATATATATATATATATATATATATATATATATATATATATATATATATATATATATATATATATATATATATATATATATATATATATATATATATATATATATATATATATATATATATATATATATATTATATATATATATATATATATATATAATATATTATATTTTTTTAAAAAAATTACAGTTACGTTACAATGTTTAAAATAAAAAAAAATTCTTGGAATTTATTAAATGAATGTTTTGACATTTATTTAACCTTTCAACACTAACCGAATGGTAGTTTCCTAAAACGTTTTTTTTTTCTTTAGACATTTTTATAAATTATAAATATTAAGGAATTGATTTTTACAATAAATTTACATTTCAAAATTTAATCAACAATATTTTAGATCATACGGAAGGCGATGAGATATGCAAATCAAAAGAGAAAGACAAAAAGAATGAGTGTTTTTGTCTTTACTTTTAAAATATATATAGAAAAGAGTATAACCGTGACTCAATTGGAAGAGTGATTGACTCACGTGCTTGAGAGCGGCGGTTCGATTTCTCTAGCTTGTCCTAGCTATATTCTACCTAGAAAAGTTTCTCTCCTAGAATAGGTCAATGCCATTGAGATGCAAACTCTTCTTATAATCACTAAATCTGTGGTGAAGAAAATGAAGTGAAAAAGGATGAAATTAAGTTCTCCCAAAAAAAAGGTCTAAAACTAGAGAATTCCTTAGAAAAGAGTTTGCTGCAATGGCGATGATAGAAGAAAATGAAACAATTCTACAACGGACTGGAAGAGATAACTGAATGTCAATGAGTGCAATGAAAGCAAGAGATTTAATAACGTCTGTATAAGTCTTAAGTTCATATATAACATTTTAGTATTATCCAAACATATTGCATATTAGTCTCAAAATTCTATAACAAAGAAAGAAATCTATTGATTTAAATAATTTTGTGAAGTAATCTTACTCAAACACATGAAGTCTCTCTCCTTTAGATGCAATATTCAAGACATTAACAATTCCACCAATTTGAGCACATCCTACAACAGTCACGAGAACACTTC
>SEYY01000480.1:424328-429328 GCA_009176605.1 Armadillidium nasatum | reverse complement strand
ATATATATATATATATATATATATATATAATATATATAATATATATTGGATTTGTGTGTGTACGAAGGGGTACGGAACATTATGAAGGGGTACGGAAGGAAAAAAAAGGTTGGGAACCGCTATCCTAGAGCATTCAAAGAGAAAGATTTGTTTCATGTTTTAAATGATATTAGCAGAAGTATATTTAGATTAATTTACTATATTTACAAGTGTTTTGTATATTTACAAATATTTAGCATATTTAAAAATATCTAGTATATTTAGAAATTTTTTAAATATTTAGAAATATTTAGAAATATTAATGTATGTCATAAATCACTGAAAGAAAAGGTTTTCTTTCTCTTGTTGTAATCTATCCAAAAAAAATCTTATAAATGAAGTCATGTTATCAATTTTAGCATGAAATATTGTTGCTTTAAATATATATATATATATATATATATATATATATATATATATATATATATATATATATATATATATATATATATATATATATATATATATATATATATATATGTGTGTGTGGTGTGTGGTGTGGGTGTGTGTGTGTGTGTGTGTGGTGTCGCATATTATTGTACATAAAATGTAATTAGAATTAAGATATTTGTAAGCTAGCAACTCAATTACGATCACAGAGCCCTCTATGGAACTAAGCATGTTTGAATCATGCTGAGAAGGAAGTTTTCTAGCTATGCCTCTCTCTTGGATTGGTGTTCCTACGGACAACACGTACTTTTGTAATTCTCGCGAATCATTATCTAACAAACTGTTAACCTTAAAGTGCTCTTTGTATACCAATATTAATATACTTGCAATAAAACTGTGTTTACCAATGTTAATAACTATACTTGCAAATAAAACTGTGTTAAACTACATTTAGTTATTATTCACATTATTAACTTTAAAAAGCAATCAGCAACAAAGGATTGCTTTATATATATATATATATATATATATATATATATATATATATATATATATATATATATATATATATATATATAATATATATATATATATATATATATATATATGTATTATATGGCAACTGAATTGCATACATTTGTCTATAATTTTTTAATTTTTTTCAACATTTTCGATCATTTTATCGCTTTGATCTAATTCATCCTCATGTATGTTGATATTGTGCTTGGAAATTTGCATTTCTTTTTCAAATATTTCTTCGAGTTTTTCTTTCTTCCAATAAAATTTTCGTAAATGAGGGCAAATGTATTCTGGAGATACGTCATTTATGTTCTGATTGCCTGTTATGAAATATAAATATATCTTTAGTTAATTAAATTACGCATTATTTATTATTAAAAAAAATAAATAAATAAATTGCTTTTATATTATTGTTATTACTATCATTGTTTTTGATTATTATAATTCTTATTTCTATTATTATTATTATTATTATTATTATTATTATTATTATTATTATTATTATTATTATTATTATTATTATTATTATTATTATTATTATTATTATTATTATTATTATTATTATTATTATATATATATATATATATATATATATATATATATATATATATATATATATATATATATATATATATATATATATATATATACAAGGGAAAGTCAAAAAATACTAAAAAATAGTGTTCTTGTGGAAACATGTCGAACATTATTCATGATAAAACATGATTGATCATTTCTCCAGTTTATAATAATAACATAGTATAAGTAGTACTTAGTAGGATTAATAAATGTTATAATTTTCTGATTGACAGTGATGCACTTTTTGTGTATGCCTATTTTTTTTTTTTTTAATAAACACCCTCATGAAGCAAATTGTATTTCTTTTAATCATTTAAAATCTAATTAAATCTTTTTTGTAGAAATAACATGTAAAATAATGCTTATTATTGAAAAATAATATTAATTATTTTTTTACGTCATTAGGTAGCCCGACTCCAATAACAGATAGTTTTTGTTTTCATGACCAATCACGAAGCAGGTTTCTTTGCCATTTTTAAATAAACAAAAACGGCAACGACAGTGGTGCCAAATTTAATAACTTTGTACCAGATTATAAGTTTCGAATTTCCCATATTCGATATATATACCGTATATATATATATATATATATATATATATATATATATATATATATATATATATATATATATATATATATATATATATATATTTAAAATAGTAATAATTAATAAGAAGCAATAGGTTTTATGACGTCACTTATACGTCATATGTATCAGTGATGAAAATAATTCTTTTGGCATCAAAGTAGGCGGAGCTAAAGCTACAATATTTTTCAAGGTCATGAAAAGCTGCAAACAAATTTCCTATATCTTTGTCTTACTAAGTAATACTTATACTATGATAATAATATCCAACGACGTTTTTTCATTCGTTCATTTATCGACAATTGTGTAGTATAGGTGCTTTTTAAAAAGTGTCACTTTTTTTCTATCCATGATAATCATGAATTTCATCATGATCGCCATCTCAAAATTGGGTTGACAGTTCTGCAAATCATAGAGACTTTACCAAAGGATTATATAGAAATCTTAGCATATCGACCCTACAGACCTGATCTTGTCTCATTTGATTTCTACTTTGCTTCCAAAACTAAAAGACCACCTCAAAGGTATACACAATTTGAGAGAGTTGGCGAAGCAAAAAAATTGCCATTACAGATTGTTTCAAAACGAGGGGTGAAACATTCTTCAGAAAAGGGTTAATTTGACAAAAACACCTCCTTCAAAAGAGTATTAATTCAGAGGGAGGCTATGTTGAAATACATCTACATTATGTTTATGTACGCTTATTTCAAAATAATTATTATAAAATTTTTCCACTAATATTTTGACTTCTACTCGTATATATATATATATATATATATATATATATATATATATATAATATATTTATATATATATATATATATATATATATATATATATATATATATATATATGTTATAGTAGTGATAAAATTTTGTAGTGAAAGACTCACTGTAACACCTAAGCATTATACTTTCTTGGCAAAAATTCATATTTACACACAACAGTTCTTAAAAGTTGAATCTTTAATTTTCCAACTCTGGAAATTTTTAACTATATTACGAAATTGCGGTAAAAGCATTGTTCATTTTATATATATATATATATGTATATATATATATATATATATATATATTATATATATATATATATATATATATATATATATATATATATATATATATATATATATATATATATATATATATATATATATATATATATTTATTGAGATAACAACAACTGTATCCTTAAAAACCTCATGAGGGAAGGATCCAATCTCAAAAGAAGTTTTTTATATTTTGATCGATTGAGGTGAAGTTTACAACATAAATGTGTTTTTTAAATCCAAGAACTTTCGATTTCTTTAAAAATAATAAAAATAATAAAAAATAAAGTCACTAGCTTTCGTAGCCTCATCCGAATCACCTTCTTCAAGTTTAGAAATAGAAATGATGTAACTAAAGAATAGAAGTTCTACAACCAGTTTCTCGTCTTCCAATAATGAATCCCTTCTTTATGTGAATAAAATGCAAAGAATAATTATATATGTAAGAGTTTTAGAAAAGACTCCCATAATAATTCTTACACACATTAGAATTCCTTGCATTGGTATTCCGAGAATTTGGTTGCAGAGCTTCTGGTCTTCTCTTAATTCATTTTTATTTTAACACTTGAAGAAAGTAGTTTGGATGAAGCTACGAAAGCTGGTGACTTTTTACTTTTTATTATTATTATTTTTTTATTAGTTTTTTAATAGTTCAATTTTTAACTTTTTAACTTTGGGAAATTATATATATATATATATATATATATATATATATATATATATATATATATATATATATATATATATATATATATATATATATATATATATATATATATATATATATATATATAAATTCACCTGTAAGAAATGAAATAATGATTGCTGCTAATAGAAACAAAGCTGGTCCAATAACTATGTACAAAAGGTAAGAAATATTATAGAGGTTCATCAGAAAGGACCTGAAAGAAGTGGAAATTTTTAAACAAAATAATTGATATTACATCATGTAAATTTCATCCAATTTACAATTTATTTATTTATTCTTTCATAGTGTAATAGTGATATATAAAATCAAAAGTATATATATATATATATATATATATATATATATATATATATATATATATATATATATATATATATATATATATATATATATATATATATATATATATATATATATATATATATATATATATATATATATATATATATATATATATATATATATATATATATATATATATATATATATATATATATATATATATATATATATATATATATATATAATTTAGGCCGGGTCGAAATTTCGAATTCTAATTTCACAATGTGAGGAATTCAGTATGATGATATATCACCATTTATGAATTATTTCGGTTCTGCGACCACTCTACCCTTCCCACGAGATTATTTGATTTTACTGTTTTTCTTGCATTTATAGGAAATGTAAAATCTTCATTAGTACTCACTAATTTTTTTTACCGTAAGTGTTTACATATTATATATATATATATATATATATATATATATATATATATATATATATATATATATATATATATATATATATATATATACTACTTCTTCTCTCAGGTGTACCATGTCTTTACCCGTAATCTTATGTGATCAGGTGCATGGGATCCTGAAATCTATGAACATAAGGAAGGCAAGTTGCCCGGATGGCATTTCTCCTCGTGTTTTGAAGGAGTGTGCTTTCGAGCTGGCGCTTGTCCTCGTTCGACTTTACTTCATTTGACTTTTTACTAATCCTTTTCCTCTGTGCTGGAAGCATGCATATGTCCAACCGATCCCGAAAAATGGACGCCCATCTGAACCTTCCAACTATCGCCCTATTGATTTTTTTTTATTTGCATTCTATCTAAAGTATTTGA
>SEYY01000480.1:399328-404328 GCA_009176605.1 Armadillidium nasatum | reverse complement strand
GTTTTTTACTTTTTTTATTACAATAATGAATCAATAGGTGAAATGACTAATGAATAATGAAAAATGCAATATATTTTTTTATATAGAACAGTAACAAAATGATTGAAATGAAGCAAAAAATAAATTTGAACTTTTAAAAAATAATGTAAATTAATAGACTTATGAAGCTGTATATATATATATATATATATATATATATATATATATATATATATATATATATATATATATATATATATATATATATATATATATATATAAATATATATATTCGTCCTATTTCTTTAACCTCCGTTCTTCTCTAAAGTTTTCGAATCTATCCTTAACAGGAAGATTTGGAAACATCTCAATTCTTCTAATCTTATCTCTGATCGCCAGTATGGCTTTCGTAAGAAACGCTCTACTGGTGATCTTCTTTCCCTTCTCTCTGACCCTCCGCTCTTCGGCATTTCGGTGAATCATTTGCTGTGGCGCTGGACATATCGAAGGCTTTCGATAGAATCTGGCACAAAGCTTTGATTTCCACACTTCCCTCTTTCGGAATCTATCCTTCTCTCTGATTTCCTTTCTGGTCGTTCTATAGCAGCTGTTGTAGACGGCCACCGTTCATCCTATAAATCTATTAATAGTGGTGTTCCTCAAGGATTTGTCCTATCCCCAAAACTTTTTCTGCTTTTCATTAATGACCTTCTCTCTATTACTTCATCTCCTATCCACTCCTATGCTGATGACTCCACCCTTCATTACTCTTTTCATTTTGAAAGGCGCCCCTCCCAAGAACAGTTAATAGAGGCAAGGAGGGTGGCCTTGGAGCAACTAACCTCTGATCTACCTCATTTCAAATTGGGGCAGAGAAAACATGGTCGTTTTCAATGCCTCAAAAATTCTATCTCTCGCTTACTCTGCAGTCTCATTCTCAGCGTCTTATTTTCAACATTGGATTCTTCCCTTAAAAGAATCCAATTTTGGAAAAAAAAAAAAATTTTATCCGATTTTCTTGAAAATTTCAGTATAGATAGCTTTTTTCCCGACTAAAAAACTCTATTATTAACGATTTTCTGATACTATAGCGCTTTAAAAGTTTTGGAAAATTTCACCAAACTTCAAGTCGACGCTGGGACCAAACCACTTTTGGAATGATCTGAAATTTAGAAAATGAATTCCAAAATCTATTGGAAAAAGCTTCTAAAAGAGTTTTGTTTTCTGCTTTACAGGAAAAAGTTATATGCCCTTACTTGACAAGGTGTCGAAATGTTTTTTTTCCAATTTAGAAATATTCACACCTCAGGACAAAAAAGTCATCACGCTATAAAATGAAAACAAATGTAAATCGGATAAGAACATGTGTTTTTTTACATTATTATCCAGTGTACAATCCACTCCTTGAGTTTAATCCGTTCCTCCCGACTCACCCTGTATATATATATAAATATCTTTATTATTATGAGTCACATATATATGATAAATATATATTTTATAATCCAACGGTGTTATTTATGTATTTAAGCAACTCTCCTGTCTTAAGATAAGCTGTCGACATATCTGATTATAAATAATATATATATATATATATATATATATATATATATATATATATATATATATATATATATATATATATATATATATATATATATATATATATATATATTCTCCTCAAAATCCATGGTTCGATGGCAACTGTTCTCTTGTCCTTCGGTTGAGAGACAATGCTTATTGTGATTGGAAAAACTATCTTTCTCCTATCACTCTAGCTAATTTTCACTCAGCTCGGAATCGTTGTAGGGATGTTCTTCGAAGGATAATTGCACTTTCAACAAAATCGAAGTGCGTTGATCTACATGGCTCTTCTACTGATAAAAATTTCTGGCCTCTTGTCAAAAATATCTCTAATAACTTGTGTAAATCTGCCTTTCCTCCTCTTATTCTCTCTGATTGTTCTGTATCTATTACTCCCTCTCATCCATTTCCACCCTGCTTGATTCCGGTATCCCTCCTCCATTCCTTCTCCTCTCAGGTATCACATGTCTCTACCTATAATTACTCATGATCGGGTGCATGGGATCCTGAAATCTATGAACATCAAGAAT
This sequence comes from Armadillidium nasatum, assembly GCA_009176605.1. Classification (NCBI taxonomy): domain Eukaryota; kingdom Metazoa; phylum Arthropoda; class Malacostraca; order Isopoda; family Armadillidiidae; genus Armadillidium; species Armadillidium nasatum. Next base: position 402,238 of record SEYY01000480.1, on the reverse strand, counting down.
GTCAGTGGCCCGGATGGCATTCTCCCTCGTGTTCTGAGTGAGTGTGATTTAGAGTAAGCGCCTGTCCTCGTTCAGCTCTACTCTCTATGCCTTATTACTAATACTTTTCCTCAATGCTGGAACGTGCATTTGTTCAGGTCCCGAGCCGCTCTGACCCTTCTAACTATCGACTTATAGCTCTCCCTTGTGTTCTGTATAAAATTTTTGAAACTCCCCTAAACTCTTATTTCCTTGATCTTTTGCAGTCTCATTCTCTTCTCTCAGATCACAAGTATGGCTTTCGACGCTCGAGGTCAACTGGTGATATACTTTCCTATCCTACTGATCTATATGGTCTTCTGCCCTTAAGAACTCTTCCTCTTTTTCTGTCAACTGTGGTGTTCTTCAGGGTTCTGTTTTATCTTCACCTTTATTCTTACTTTTCATTAACGATCTTCTCAACTGCACTTCTAACTTTGTTCACTCTTATGCAGATGACTCAACTCTACATTCTTCTACTCATTTCAAATCTGCCCCCTCTTTTGCTTCTACAGTTACGTCTCGTCTTCAACTTTCCGATTCTATTCTTGTCGTTCTGAGTGCGATTTCACGGTAGGGTTACATCAACCTTGTGAAATTCAACTCTTTATAAACTCAACTTCTTTACATCTCCCTCTCAAAAACACCTCTCAACTTTCCTATCTTCTTCGATGGTTCTACCGTCTCACCTGTAAATAACATTAACATTCTTAGTATAAACATAAACAATATACTGTCTTGGAAATCCCATATCACAATAGTTGCTAAAGAGGCCTCTAAGAAGCTAGTAATGCTGTTCAGGTTGTGATAATTTTCTTCTTCTGAGCATTTACTCCAAATATCTAAGTGTCTTATTTCCCCTTGAATTGAGTACTGTTCTCACATCTGGAGGGGAGCTCCTGTTCCTCCTCTCTTCTGGATAGGGTTGAGTCTAAAGCTAAAAGATTAATAAATTGTCCCCTACTTTCAAACTCACTTGACCCCTATCTCTGAGATGTGGCGTTGGCTAACAATTTTTTTTCTATAGGTACTACAATGGCAGGTGCTCGAGGGAATTGGCCTCTCACATTCCTTCACCGTTGCGTCGTATTCGTTGCACAAGTGATTCCCTGCATTCGCACAAATTTTGAGTGGATGTAGGAAACCCCTGGCTAGCACGTTGTGGTGCCTCCTCCTTTCCAGCCACCTCTGTTTTGTGGAACTCTCTACCATCCATCAATTATTTTTCCTTCAGTATTTAATCTTCCACTCTTCAATTCTTCCGTCTGTGCCAACTTGAGAGATGTGCGTTAGGTGTGTGTTTGTGTGAGTTTTCATCCTCTGTGTGTGCCCCCCCCCCCTTGAAAAAGGCTTTGCCCGTGAGTGGTGGAGATCTATAATATATATATATATATATATATATATATATATATATATATATATATATATATATATATATATATATATATATATATATATATATATATATATATATATATATATTTACGTGCGTGTGTGTAAGGACATATCTTAATCTATCACGATACGAAGCTCAAAATAAATCATTACTTTTATTTTATCAGTATTTTCAGGTGTTTTCAAAATTATGTCTACAGAATATAAAGGATCAGGATTCGTATTGAAAATATCTTTTAAAATTACTATTTTGTTCTACAATCTTTACATCTAATCTAATGGCAAAAAGTTTCACCTGTGTTCTCATGCCAATCTAAAATAGTGCAGTATATCTATAATATTAATATAGTATAATATAATATAATATAATATAATATAATATAATATAATATAATATTTTATGTATAATATATATATATATATATATATATATATATATATATATATATATATATATATATATATATATATATATATATATATATATTATATATATAGGTAAGGCGTAGCTCCGTCAAAAGCGATGAAAGTACTCCCCCACTGAGCATAACCCGCGGAGTCATAGGATGGGCTAGAACATTCCGTTTCACTCCGTTACCCTTTGGTTCGTTAACTTTTTCGTTTCACCTTTTCAGAGAGTCTCTAGTGTACCCTCGTCTAATATTTGGAGTGTTTATACTCCCTCTACACTCCATATTTTTACATGTTCACACAAATTTACAAGAGCTTACTCATACATTACCTATTAAAATCGTTAAAATTTCAAAATTTAAATCAGACTCTGAGATGCTTCGAGGTGTATCAACCAAAGAATGCCTCTCATCCACCCTTAACCTCAACTTCACTTGGGAGATGTCGGCTTCCGATTATAACAGCTGTTGTAGACGGCTACCGTTCATCCTATAAATCTATTAATTGTGGTGTTCCTCAAGGATCTGTCCTATCCCCAACGCATTTTCTACTTTTCATTAATGACCTTCTCTCTATTACAACATCTCCTATCCACATCTTTGTCGATGACTCCACCCTTCTTTACTCTTTTCAGTTTGAAAGGTGCCCCTCCCAACTGCAGTTAATAGACGCAAGAAGGGTAGCCTTGGAGGAACTAACCTTTGATCTTTCTCGCATTTCTAATTGGGGCAGAGAAAACATGGTCGTTTTGAATGCCTCAAAAACTCAATTTCTCCATCTCTCTATTTGACACAATCTTTCTCTCAACTATGATATCTTTTCGGAAACTCACCACCCTAGTTGCTTGCTCTTCAAAGGGGTGTTGTTCACCCTTGTATGAAATACGCCTCACACATCTGGGGTGGTTTCACTCATACAGCTCTCTCTGAAAGGGTTGAGTCTTGGATTTTCGTCTTATCAACTCTCCTACTCTCACTAATTCTCTCCAGTCTCTTTCTGGACATCGAATTGTTGCGATACTTTATCTATGCTATTGCCATTACAACGTACACTGCTCTTCCGAACTCCCTCGCCGCATACCTCCTC
>SEYY01000480.1:394328-396828 GCA_009176605.1 Armadillidium nasatum | reverse complement strand
GGATAAAGCAATGGCTTTGCGCAGAATATGCATTTGCTTTCTGTGAGGAAACGTTTTGGCTTTTCTGTGCCGTTAACTTGGTTGACTTTACGATCATACATTTTTTTAATTTCCTTTGGAAAGATTACATCTTCAATGGAAGGTGTCTTCTGGAGAGGGTAGAATAATAAACAAGGGAATTATTTTTGGCATAGAGAGTTACAAATTTTAATTGTTGCTATTCAAACAATATTATTCATCCATGTTTAACTACTCTTATTCTTGTGCTATTACTCACCATAGGAACGTTGACTTCAGGAAATACCGTCGTCTTCAAACTCAATAAACTCATGAAACGTATATTTCAATCTGGAACTGAGTATTTTGCACATAAAATAATTTTAGATTCAAATCTAAAATACTAGCATAATTCATTCCACTTTATTCAAGAGACAATACAATGTCTTTCTTTTTCGTTTCATATATATATATATATATATATATATATATATATATATATATATATATATATATATATATATATATATATATATATATATATATATATATATATATATATATATATATATATATATATATATATATATATATATATATATATATATATATATATATATATATATATATATATATATATATATATATATATATATATATATATATATATATATATATATATATATATATATATATATATATATATATATATATATATATATATATATATATATATATATATATATATATATATATATATATATATATATATATATATATATATATATATATATATATATATATATATATATATATATATATATATATATATATATATTTATATATTAACAATATCAAATAGCAAAGATTCGTAGAAAAATATAGCACATTGGGAAGGTAAGTAAGGAAAACGGCGATCTCAAACAATTAGTTTATTTTAATTTATTTTAGTCATATTCAAACATTGGAATTTGGTATTTCTAAGAAATGATAGAGACATCTTTTATAAGATCTCATTATTACTCTTCGAAAATGACGATATTCGTTTTAATATTCATTCCTACCTTAAAAAAATACCATTTGTTCCTAATTTTTGTCCCTGTGCAAAATGAATGAAATTGTATTCTGTAAAGGAAGATTTTTAACGAAGTACAATGACCTAATATAAATATTTTCCAAAAATTTTGATTGAGATTGATAAAGAAGTTGATTTTAACCTGTATTGAAAATGGAGGACAAAGTTATGATAGAAATTAAAAAGTTTTGCTCTCAAACAAATTCGATTGAAAGTTGTTTTATGTGGGTTATGACATTTTTCTGGCCTGTTTTAACCCGATTTTTTTTTTTTTTTTTTTTTTTTTTTTTTTTTTTTTTTTTTAAATGAAACTTGGTACATCAGTTTAAAAGGAAAGTTTTGAACACTAAATCAAAATATGAATTTGGTGAAATCATTACCCAGAGTTATAAAAGTTGAAGGAAAATATTTTTTTCTTTTTCTTCATTAAAAGAAAGTTTAATTTTTTTCAAGAAATTTGAGGAAATAAAAAGAGGAATTTTAATCTATCTAATTACATAGAGTATAAGAATGAACATAATTAAATAAAAATAAATATTTCAAAGAGGGAAATGAAAATTTTTAAAAGGTAAATAAAGAAGAATCATATTATTTTAATTATGAACAAGTGTTTGATATTCAATTAATTTTGACATTCTGATTAAAATGTAATACTTTTAGGTTTCTCTTTAAATATGATACTTACAGGTCATATGATGTACTTTTTCTTAATTGCCATTAATATTCATTATATATATTATATATATATATATATATATATATATATATATATATATATATATATATATATATATATATATATATATATATATATATATATATATATATATATATATATATATATATATATATATATACTATATATATATATATATATATATATATATATATATATATATATATATATATATATATATATATATATATATATATATATATATATATATATATATATATATATATATATATATATATATATATATATATATATATATATATATATATATATATATATATATATATATATATATATATATATATATATATATATATATATATATATATATATATATATATATATATATATATATATATATATATATATATATATATATATATATATATATATATATATATATATATATATATATATATATATATATTATATATATATATATATATATATATATATATATATATATATATATATATATATATATATATATATATATATATATATATATATATATATATATATATATATATATATATATATATATATATATATATATATATATATATATATATATATATATATATATATATATATATATATATATATATATATATATATATATATATATATATATATATTATATATATATATATATATATATATATATATATATATATATATATATATATATA
>SEYY01000480.1:389328-391828 GCA_009176605.1 Armadillidium nasatum | reverse complement strand
ATAATAATAATAATAATAATAAATAATAATAATAATAATAATAATAATAATAATAATAATAATAATAATAATAATAATAATAATAATAATAATAATAATAATAATAATAATAATAATAATAATAATAATAATAAAGGGTACTCACGAATCATCAGTTGAATCTTCAGTTTCATTTTTCAACATGGTAAATTCTTCAACGAAACTACTATTAGTAATTGAAGTAAAATTGACGTTCTCGCATTTGTCAGCTGAGAAGGGAAGCAAATCGGGAAGTTCTTTATAAAATGTTGCTCCCATTGCTATCCATATGGTGAATGCCTTTAAAGGTATAATAGTGATTTTAAAAAATAATAATTATTATATTATATATAACAATGATTTTTAAAAAATTATAATGATTTTAATATTATATAGAAGTGATTTAAAAAATTATTAAGATTATATTGTATAACAGTGATTCTAAAAAAATTATAATGATTTTAATATTATATAGTAGTGATTTAAGAAATTATAATAATTATAATATTATAAAAAATAAATTTTAAAAATTATAATAATTATATTATTATAAAATAGCGATTTAAAATTTTTATAATAATTATAATATATAACAGTGATTTAAACATTAAAATAATTATAATATAAAATAATGATTTAAAAAAATTAAAATCATTATAATATATAACTTATTTTGAAAATTATAAAAATTATAATATTATGCAATAATCTTTAAGGTTACAAAGGATGAGGATCAGAAACAGTTTCTATTGCAAGTAAGTTATAAATTTACATTAAAGTCTTTAATCTTCATTCATTTTTGAATTACAAATTTCTTGCAAACAAAAATCGCATACTTTCTTTATGTATTGATACAAAACTGAAATGAGTTTCTGGGGGACGAATTCTTCCTTTGAGCTATTAATTTTTTTTACATAATAAGAAACAATCATTTTTAAAATAAACTTTTTTAACTAAGAAATAAATATTGCATACTATAAACTTAATAATACATTATACATTACAGTCGTAATCTTACCCTATCTATTTCTTTAAAAATAACAATAATAACAAAAATAATACTGAAATGACTGCAACCTAATAATTATTACAATGCTAATGATGGTAAGTGAGTGATGATAATAATAATAATAATAATAATAATAATAATAATAATAATAATAATAATAAGAAATATAAAAATATTATTACATATGGCTGCACTCGGAATAAAAATAATAGTAATAACAAAAAATAGTATTTATCACCGCTACTACTTCCTTTAGTTTCATTTTTCATTCTTCCCTTTCCTTTTATTCATTTTTATTATTTTTAAATAGAGATTTTATAAGAAAAAGGAGAAAAGCAAAAGAAAAAGAAGAAAATGATGAAAGTATAAAAAAGAGCAAAAAACAAGAAGAAGAAAAAAGTAGAAGAAAGAAGAATAAAAAAGAAGAACGAATAGGAAGAAAGAAGAGGAAAGAAAGAAGAATGAAGATGAAAGAAGAAAAGAAAAAAGAAGTAAATAAGAAGTTGAAGGAATATAAAAAGTACAAGAACCAAATCGAGCAACAAGAACATAAACAACAAAAAGAGTTGCATTATTTAGTATATATATATATATATATATATATATATATATATATATATATATATATATATATATATATATATATATATATATATATATATATATATATATATATATATATATATATATATATGGAGCAAATCTTGTTTAAGTCGTGGAATCTAATTGCGAAAATGACATTAAAATTTCAGATTAATTTTTATTTTCTAGTTACACTTATGTCTTGAAACTATTCTTTACCCTTAATTATGAATCCATATTCATAATAGGCTGGGACATTGAAAGTGGCAACCGAAATTCTCTTAATAAGATGTTAGCACTTGATTGACTCATATTCATGTATGTTTAAGAAGAAAGGAGAAGAAAGAAAGAAGAAAGAAAGAAGAAAGAAAGAAAAAAGAAAGAAGAAAGGAGAAGAAAGAAAGAAAAAAGAAAGAAGAAAGGAGAAGAAAGAAAGAAGAACAAAGGTTTTTAGTTTTTATGAAATGTTGTACAAAGTAGTTGCATATTGGATGTGTACGCTAGTTAATCTACTAGAATTGTTATATTGTAGCGTTAGCTCAATTCTATTGTTAAAAATGGATATAAGTCGCCTTCTGTACATGTGCTACCCATACAGAAAAAATAATCCAAACACAAACAACATCGTATGAAGAGTGGGATAAATAATATATAAATGAGTAGTTTTAGGTGATTTTAAAGTAATACTATTTTAACAAAACTACACACAGGCTTCACTAAGAACTACTGTTTTCAGTGTGAAGTAGAGGCCGGTGTTTCTGAACACTTCTTACTGTAGGAAAAAATTTGGTCCCAAAGAGGGTCATTAACACCTCGATTGGAAAATGTGCGAAAATTTTTGATGGAACCAAAAGAAGCCCAGTACCCTTAATTTTATAATATAAGAACCAA
>SEYY01000480.1:357500-365000 GCA_009176605.1 Armadillidium nasatum | reverse complement strand
ATTATTACTATTATTATTATCATTATTATTATTATAATTATTATTACTATTATTATTATCATTATTATTATTTTATTGTTAATATTATTATTATTATTTTTGTTATTATTATTGCTCAAAGCATTTACACTTGTTGCAAAGTGAAACTGGAAGGTCATATCTCGATATGACACAGTTCATATTTGTGAGAAAAAAATATTACTTTTATTAATGGTGCTACTTCATGCATCAGTCTTACCGAATTAAAGGTAAGAGACATCAACCTGATTTTTGGACTCTCTATCGATTATTGATAATAAAGTGATTTTGATGGTTTTTTTTTTTTTTTCATCCATTCTGGGAGGAGATTCACCCGTTGAACATATTGGAACACATTTTGTGCGAGGCAGAAAAATTAAAAGGTTTATCGAGATGAAGAATTAAGTGAAAATTACCTTCCCTAATAACGACTGTTACATATTTCCAAGATTAGATAATAATTCAGTCCGCACACACATATTGCAGAGTATGCAGAAATTATTCAAACACGTATTTGAACAAATATTTCCCTTGATAAAATTCAAAAATAAATACCATCAATACATCAGCTTCTTGTTAGTATATATTAGTATATTTGTTATGTTATTCTTGAATGAAATTAAAGCAAATGATTCTAATATTCTGTTCTATCTTTACTGTGACAAGTATTTTTTAATGTTTATTATCAATTTTGAGTTGAATTTTGAAACTACTTTTCCATTATAAAACATTTTCAGTTTAATGTCAACAACTCATCACACTTTCTTAAAAATAAATATGTAATGAAGAAAAATTCGAAGAAAAATTTCATAACATGTTAAAATCAAACTAAAGAAACCATTCATTTAAAAAGTAAACACATAAATATTTAACAATGACAAAGAATGTGATATAATAATAACATATGAAACCTTACCATAGAAGCGATCATTCCTGTCCAAACTCCTTTGGCATTGGATTTTGGAAAAAGAAGTCCCAGTAAAAACACGCCGTAAACTCCACCATAAGCTACTCCGGTCAGAGAAAGGGTGAATTGAATCAAACTGCTTGCCCTGGAAGCTATTAAAGCCGTTCCAATGGTTATAACTCCTATTATCAAAGCTGTATGATAATATATATATATATATATATATATATATATATATATATATATATATATATATATATATATATATATATATATATATATATATATATATATATATATATATATATATATATATATATATATATATATATATATATATATATATATATATATATATATATATATATATATATATATATATATATATATATATATATATATATATATATATATATATATATATATATATATATATATATATATATATATATATATATATATATATATATATATATATATATATATATATATATATATATATATATATATATATATATATATATATATATATATATATATATATATATATATATATGTATATATATATATATATATATATATATATATATATATATATATATATATATATATATATATATATATATATATATATATATATATATATATATATATATATATATATATATATATATATATATATATATATATATATATATATATATATATATATATATATATATATATATATATATATATATATATATAAATATATATATATATATTATTATATATTATTTTATATTTTATATATATATATATATATATTTATATATATATTATTATATTATAACGCCATATCATAATTATATATATATATATATATATATATATATATATATATATATATATATATATATATATATATATATATATATATATATATATATGTAGTTTCTTCTGACAGTACAATTGCAGTTTTACCTTCTACTAAAACTGAATACTTCGCTCAAACTTTTGCCTCTAACTCTATTTTTGGATGATTCCGGAGTTATTCCTCCTCCTTCAATCCCCTCCAACTCATTCATACCTAATACTGTTATTTCTTCTAAGGATGTCATTTCTGATCTCTCTGAGCTAAACACTTAAAAGGCGTATGGCCCTGATGTTATTCCTCTTGCGGTTCTCAATACTTGTGCTTCTGAGCTTTCACCCTGCCTTGGCAATCTATTTCGTCTCCTTCTTTCTACTTCAGCTTTCACTTCTTGCTGGAAACGTGCCCTCATTCAACCTGTGGCGATGAAGGGGGACCCTTCTCACCTCTCTAACTACCTTATTATTTCTTTTACCTCCGTTTTTTCTAAAGTTTTCGAATCTATCCTTAACAGGAAGATTTAGAAACCTCTCAATTCATATAATTTTTATCTCTGATTGCCAGTATGGTTTTCGTAAGGAACGATCTACTGGTTATCTTCTTTCCCTTCTTTCTAACTCTTCGTCCTCGGCCCTTCGGTGCTTTGATGAATCTTTCGCTGTGGGGCTAGAAATATCGAAAGCCTTCGATAGAGTTTGGCAAAGAGCTTTAATTCACAAACTCCCCTAATATATATATATATATATATATATATATATATATATATATATATATATATATATATATATATATATATATATATATATATATATATATATATATATATATATATATATATATATATATATATATATATATATATATATTATATATATATATATATATATATATATATATATATATATATATATTATATATATATATATATATATATATATATATATATATATATATATATATATATATATATATATATATATATATATATATATATATATAATATATATCCTTCTCTTTAATTTCCTTTCTGGTCGTTCTATATCAACTGTTGTAGATGGCCACCGTTGTTAATTTAAATCTATACATAGTGGAATTCCTCAAGGATCTGTCCTATCAACAACTCTTTTTTACTTTTCATTAATGACCTTCTCTCTGTTATTTCATCACCTATTCACTCCAATGCTGATGACTCCACTCTTCATTACCCATTTCAATTTGAAAGGCGCCCCTCTCAACAGCAGTTAATTGTCGCAAGAAAGGTGGCCTTGGAGCAACTGACCTCTGATCTCTCTTGTATTTCAAATATGGATAGAGAAAGCATGGTCGTTTTCAATGCCTCAAAAACTCATTTTTTCCATCTTTCTAATCAACACAACTTGCTTGCTCTTTATAGGGGTGTTTTTCGCCCCTGTATCGAGTACTCCTTTAACATCTGGGATGCTCCATATATACAGCTCTTCTCGAAAAGGTGGAATCTAGATCTTTTCATCTTTTAAACTCTATTGCTCTTACTCTCTCCAATTTCTTTCTATCATCGTATTGTTGCGTTACTCTATCTGTACTATCGTTATTGGAACGAACACTGCTCTTCTGAACTCTCAAATTGCATACCTCCTTCATTTAGAAGGGTTTGTGCAACTCGACTTTCTACACAGTCTCGTTATTTCTCTGTCCAACTCTCCAACTCCAGACTTAACCGCTACGCTCTATCTTACATTTACTCTACTGGCAAAGTTTGGAACACACTCTCCTTATCTGTTTTCCCTACTTCCTCTGACCTGCACACTTTTAAACGCGGTGTATCGGGTCATATCGGCCAATGTTGACCAGATTTCAGACTTTTTCCTCAATTCCGGTGGAAATTGGTAGGCCTCTGGCGTATCCCCACTAGTGGATATATATATATATATATATATATATATATATATATATATATATATATATATATATATATATATATATATATATATATATATATATATATATATATATATATAATATATAAAAAAAAAAAAAAAAAAAAAATTTTATTTAATTTTTTTTTTTTATATCTCAACCTTTCGAATTATGCGTTATGCCATAAAAAGGCATTTGATTTTTGTGCAATTAAGAATAGCTTTAAATTATGCTGTCAGTACTTACAAAATACTTTATTTATAATACTGGCAGTAACAGGCTTCACTTTTTTGAATATGTCTAATTTCGTGCAGACATCCTCCCAAATCATAGCAACCGTTGCGTTCATCACAGATGATAAAGAACTATAAATATAATAATAATAATTATAATAATAATAATAATAATAATAATAATAATAATAATAATAATAATAATAATAATAATATATAATAATAATAATAATAATAATAATAATAATAATAATAATAAATAATAATAATAATAATAATAATAATAATAATAATAATAATAATAATAATAATAATAATAATAATAATAATAATAATAATAATAAATAATAATAATAATAATAATAATAATAATAATAATAATAATAATAATAATAATAATAATAATAATAATAAAATAGTAATATCACTAATAGCAATTAATAAAATAATAACTTTTTGTTGTAAAATAATAACGATTACATATAATAATTGATGAACATGTAAATTAACAAAAGATTAAAATTGCGAAAAAATATTAGGACTAAAATGAATTAAACTTGATTAAAAATTTAAATTAACAAACAAATAAACAAAATTAATTAATTTTCGAAAATTTAAATAAATAAATAAATAAATTAACATTAAACCTAAGTGCTCCTCCAATCACAGTTGCCACAAATATCCCTGGAAGTCCTTTTATGTAACTTAAACGGTCTACCACAAGGTATGGCAGAATCTCCTCTTTCTTTTTGATGATTCCAAGGTCGAGTGGGTCACAACCATCGTAGATGGAATAGGCAATGATACCACCTCCGAATATTAAGATATACACTACAACCATTCCAATTGCATTTAAAATTAATATTCTGAAATAAAATTTGCAAAGATAATAATAATAATAATAATAATAATAATAATAATAATAATAATAATAATAATAATAATAATAATAATAATAATAATAATAATAATAATAATAATAATAATAATAATAATAATAATAATAATAATAATAATAATAATAATAATAATAACAATAATAATATTCTAGTTCATTTTTCTAATCCTTCTACTATAAAAATATTTTAATTTTTATATTATTTATATTATTAAGTTTTATTATTTTACAATATACATTTTTATCAGTTTCCATTCTTTCATCGAACTGGAAAAATATCGTCTTAAAACTTCTAACCTTTTTCTCAATATTTCAGTTACTTATTTATTAATATTCTGAAACAAAATAATTTTTTGACTTACAAATAAGAATCCTTAAGTGATTTCACTGAACACAATCTCTGAACATTTATTTGTGATACTCCATACAGTGATGAGAATAAGAAAAATCCGAATGCAGTTGTGTTGTATATATTGTGTCTCTCGTATAAGCTTGGATTCGTACTGAAGGAATGAAAAACATAAAGTTAAGGTTCGAAAGATAAAATTTGTCATTTTACTAAGGATATAATACATAATAATATAGTAAAATAACATATATTACTATGTGTATGTATATCAATTGTTTTGTAACAATAACAGATTAGAAGTAAATGAAATTCAGTACTACACTAATGCTGTGTTTATTTATGTTAAAATTTTACGATATTAGGGATATAATTGGCTGAAAATGAAGTACAGGAGTAATGCTCTATTTATTTAACAATTCCCATTTGTATTTCAGCGGTATAGATGTTTTATCTTATTTTATTGAACATATAGATATGTGTTAGAAATAAGATGTCGTTATGAATATCATGCTCACTTTAACTTTGTCATATGATATATTCTTAATACAAAACTTTCTAAAAATAATGCAAATCTAATCTTAAATCTTGTTATTTTAAAATTATTTTCAAAATGTGTTATAAAATTAACAATTTAATAATATATATTAAATTACAAGAAACTGTTTCAAATACTTAAGCACGTCCAGCCTTCCACCTTCAAGGGCAGTATTCCAAACTTTTGAGAAGCCTCCAGCATCTACAAGACTTGCTATGACAATAACAAACAAACCTATTAACATTACTGTTAATTGAAAAACATCTGTCCATACAACTGCGCGAATTCCACCCTGTGTGATAATGACAAAAGTTTAAAAAATAAATTTAAATAAATAAATTTTAAATTTTAATCAATAAATTAATTTCAAAAAACACTTAATCAAAAACATAAAAATTTAATTAGGAAAAAAAGCGGGAAAAATATCAATTGACTTACTATGGATGAATAAATGGTTACGATTATCCCAAGAATGAATATATACTGAATAGATGTCAATGGAGTAACAGCAGCTAAAGCTATCGTAGGAGCATAAAGGCAAACACCCATGTAGAGTATCCCTTTTATTGACGTGAAAACCATTACTATTTGGCGTAGACGTACAGATCCAAAGCGAAGTTCTACATACTTCAAAGAAATAGAAAAAAATATGCATATATATATATATATATATATATATATATATATATATATATATATATATATATAATATAGTATATATATATATATATATATATATATATATATATATAATAGCTCAAAATTATCTCTTTTTAAGTGAAAAACAAAATAATATAATTTTAAAATTACCGCACGAAAAACGCTAGATTAAACCTGTATAAAACTTGTTTGGAAACTCAAATAAGGAAGTTGTTTTTCTCGTTATTTTCGTAATTTTGGTGGTTATTTTTTCCTTTATTGCATGTGCCCGTGTTGCTTATATATTTGCTTATTTATTTATTTATTTAATTTTAACTGCATCTATAAATATTGATGACTGACTGAATGAATTGATGAGGCTGAAGGATGTAAATCCGGTTTTACCTCGATGCTTATCCATTTATTTATTAAATATCTATCTATTTATTTTTCTATTTACTTATCTATTCATCAACATACTTATCTAAATCTCAGTATACATCACAAAAAGCTTATATATATATATATATATATATATATATATATATATATATATATAATATATAATATATATATATAATATTATATAATATATATATATATATATATATATATATATATATATATATATAATATATATATATATATATATTATATATATATATATATATATATATATATATATATATATATATATATATATATATATTAGTGATGGATCGGATGTCATATTTTCCAATTGCGGATGCGGATGCGATGATGTTGAATTTTGGAGAAGTGCGGATGCGGATGCGGATGCGGATGTTGAATTTTCGAAAGTGCGGATGCGGATGCGGATGCGGATTTTGAATTTTCGAAAGTGCGGATGCGGATGCGGATGCGGATGTTAATTTTTGAGGATGCGGATGCGGATGCGGATGTTAATATTTTGATGAGGATGCGGATGCGGATGTTAATTATATATATATATATATATATATATATATATATTATATATATATATATATATATATATATATATATATATATATATATATATATATATATATATATATATATATATATATATATATATATATATATATATATATATATATATATATATATATATATATATTTCACTATCACCTTTCCCACTTTCGTGAGGTGGTGCCCGCCACAATTCCCTTACA
>SEYY01000480.1:325000-330000 GCA_009176605.1 Armadillidium nasatum | reverse complement strand
TATATATATATATATATATATATATATATATATATATATATATATATATATATATATATATATATATATATATATATATATATATATATATATATATATATATATATATATATATATATATATATATATTATATATTAGAGGTGGACCGGATAGTAATTTTTTACTATCCGCGGATGCGGATGCGGTTGCGGATATTCAATTGCGGATATCCGCAGATGCGGATGCGGATGCGGATGCGGATAGTTTAATTTTTTAAGAGTTTTTGCCATAGATTCTTGGAATTTTAAATATAATATCCAGAATCTATGTTACCATAGATAACAACCCACCAACCTCTTTCCCCAACCTCCACCCATTTGGAAAAAGGTTATATATATATATATATATATATATATATATATATATATATATATATATATATATATATATATATATATATATATATATATATATATAGAGCCAGTAATTCAGTATTACCTTCACACTTCACAGTTTCACATATTCCATTTGAAGTTAATAATTGGTAAGTTATTTTTTAGAAATAAAAGCTTTTGGGCTCTTTCAGGTGAAAGTTTGGTTCGCTTTTCGTCGTAAATGAGGCCTGCTCCACTGAAAAGACGCTCACTAGCAACACTAGTTGAAGGACATGCTAAATAAGTCCTTGCCAGCTCAGCAAGAAAAGGGAAACTTTTGCAATTATCTCTCCACCAAACCAGTTGGTCTTTATCTGCCTCCAAACGTGGGAGTTTCAGATAATTTTCAATAATCGATATTGTATCCTTTGACACTTCTGACTGTGATTCTTCATCGCTGCTGGAAGCTAGAAGATCTTTCATTGATTTAGCAATGCTTAAGCTAACAGATTTTGTTTCTTTTGTATCTGAGAGCTTTTGCTTTTTCTTGAAAGGCGTTATTTTAGCTGTTTCTATCATCTCATCGCATAAGCATCCTAATTTGATTTTAACATTCTGAGAAACAAGTGGTTTAAAAAATTTTGTTTTGTACCTAGGATCTAAAAAGGTTGCAATTGTATAAGCATCATCATTTTCCAGGTTTTCAAATCTGTCGTTCATCTCCTTCATTAATGTTTCAGTCATCCTTGAAACTCCCTTAGACTTAATAACATTTGTTAACACAACTTTCAATGTTGAAACAAGTGGTATCACATCTGACAAACATGATTCAGCTGAACTTATAGTCATGGCCTCATTAATTTCGCTCATCCTCTCAAGCATATGCAAACTACTATTCCAAAGTGTTTGAATATCTTGCATGACAGAAAGTGGACGAACATTTAATCTTGTTTGTATTTTCTTCAGCTCATTTTGGGCTACAACGGAGTGATTGAAATGCGTAGCAATTAACCTACATTTGGTTATTAAATCGGATACACATTTTTGACTCATAATTTAATTTTTAACTACTATCTGAGTTTGGTGTGCAAAGCAATCTACATTTTTCACTCTTGCCAGAGAAAGTGCTTTTTTTATATTTGTGCCCGAATCCCTGACTACGCAGTGCACTTCATTTAATGAAATCTTCCATTTTGTCAGCATCTTTTCAAATACAGTTTCAAGATAGTCGCCTGTATGGCGCTCAGAAAGAGGTTCTGCATTCAATACAAAATTTTGTATAGTAATTTTTTACTATCCGCGGATGAGCATGCGGTTGCGGATATCCAATTGCGGATATCCGCGGATGCGGATATTGGAAAAATGATGCGGATATCCGCAGTTGCGGATGCGGATGCGGATATCCGGTCCACCTCTAATATATATATATATATATATATATATATATATATATATATATATATATATATATATATATATATATATATATATATAATATATATATATATATATATATATATATATATATATATATATATATATATATATATATATATATATATTATATATATATATATTTATATATTATATATAATATATATATATATATATATATATATATATATATATATATATATATATATATATATATATATATATATATATATATATATATATATATATATATATATATATATATATATATATATATATATATATTATATATATAAATATATATAGTCCTTAATATGAGGTTTAATCTAATCATGTAAAAAAAACAGGTTATAAAGATTGTGGTGTCATAGACAGCCAAAGCACCAAAGCAGACAAAATCTGAGTATGAGTTTCAATAATATATATATATATATATATATATATATATATATATATATATATATATATATATATATATATATATATATATATATATATATATATATATATATATATATATATATATATAATATATATATATATATATATATATATATATATATATATATATATATATATATATATATATATATATATATATATATATATAATATATATATATTATGGTGTCCCTTATTTTCCGATTTCATAATTCTAATCGCATATGTTCTGCATATGTTTCTTTCGCCCTACAATACTCGTAAAATAAATTTTATGTCTACAGAAGTTTTCTAACTTGTGCAGACATTTATGAAAATCATGTCAGAATACATTAAGCAGAGTTAACCTTGAGTTGGCGTCACTTGCGTCGTCTGATTGATGGTTATTTCTTTGTTATCAATTTTCATTCGTGTACAACGTATTTTTTATTCTATTGATAGGTCAGTAGAATTTTGCGGTGCTAGGAAAGGTATGTAATTTTTTTTTTGGTTGAGGTGGTGGACGATTTTCACCATATAATGGTTGAAAACTACTGTCAAGTCGGCAAGTGCATGTAGTTTAATTTTTTATACTCGCTAAGTTTATTAAGAGTTAGCGAAAGCGCTAATCTCGTAATTTGTGAGACTATTATATTTTGGGAAAAGGTTAGCATACCCACCAAATCCCTACCTAACTGTGTAAAAAATTATCGATATGTGCCATATTTGGAGAGAATTGCAGAAAATTGTAAGAAGGCTTAATAATAATTGAACTTTTTGTTTTATAATTCTCATGCCGATGCAATTTAAAAAATCAAAATAGAAGAAAATAGGACATCTTTACTACGGCAGAGAGAGTCAGAACTACCTGGCTACTTAGTTACAGTCGATAAAAATCTGACTGAAAAGGAGAAAATAGTAATACAAAAAGACGATTTTAATATATGTCTTCAGCATCACCCTTTTCAGAGTCATACGATATTTCACTTCCTTAAGAACTCGATGATACCTCTTCTAGTTCAGATAGACACAGTCAGGATTTTCTTTCTACTTTATCGGAGAACATACAAAATAAATCTGTGACAAAACGACGAAGAAAAAATTTTATTTTCAAAACTAGTAGCAGCTCTAGATAGGTACCAGTTAGGTATTAGAGACCCTGTTTATATTCTTCAGGCCACGGTGGAGTCAATAGGACATAATATTGATAAATTTTTAATCTATAAAACTTTTATATAAGGAATCCGGGTACATAAAAGGAAAGAATATTCTGAAACTATAAAAACTGATTTTAACAACGATGTATCAAACTTTGTCAATGTTCAGTGGATGGCAAATTATTACCTGATGTGAATGTACGAAACGGGATTATCCCAAATCGTCGACAGGAAAAGTAATCGACAGGTCAAAGGGCCGACACTTTTGAAAAAAACATTAACAAAATTTTCTCACTTGTCCAAAACGTCGAAAACTTTTTCTGGTAAGGTCAAAGGGCCGACAACTTTTTTTTATAACTTGTCCAAATCGTCGACACTATAAATCGATATCGATTAATCGAAAGATATATATCATCATCACTCACGGGTCGGGGGTACGGGGGCAGAGCCCCCGTAGACAAATGATCGTGTGCCATGCATCTACTAAAATAATATATTAAAAATAAAAAAAATCTATTCATAATTATTATAATAATAAAATTTAAAAATAGGCTTACGTATCGATTGTATCGAAATAAAAAAAAATACGATGTTGGTCAAACAGCCGACACATTTTTTTTCACATGTGTCCAAAACGTCGACACGTTGAAATTGAAAAGAAAAGTGATCGACACATTTTTTTCAAAAGTGTCGGCCCTTTGACCTGTCGACTACTTTTCCTGTCGACGATTTGGGTATAGCGCCGTACGAAATTTCTAAGTAGAAAGCCTTCCAATCATGATCCCGTTTGAAAATAAGGAATATCTTCTTGCAATATCAAAAACTGAAAAATTCTTCTGGAAAACAGAAGGCACCTGCTGTAACTATAATCTGAAAAATAAATGACAGATTCTCTGCTGTGAAATAACAGCTTCAAATACAGGTTTTTTCAATGGTGTTTATGTTAGAAGTTAGAAGTTAAAAGTTAGAAACCAAATTGCTTTGTCAAAGTTTATCAGATCACGAGTAGCCCCGACATACCTCTTTTTAAAAGGTTTAAATATTGTTGGAAAAGCATTTTATCACCCAAGACTTTCATGGGTAAATAACTGTGAAGGAAGAACAAGACAATTTTTTATTACGTTGTGTGTTCAGGAACATAGAAAGTAATTTCCTGATTGTAAAAAGGAAATTTTAGAGGAAAAATATCCAGAGTAGTTGTTTGTATGCTTAGATATTAATAAATGCTAGTGAAATAATATTATTTTTATTTTATTATTCAATGAAATCATAATACATGAAATCAATTCATATTGATGTTATAGGTTTAATTTGCAATCTAGTCGGTACAAGTTAACGTTATCTAAGTCAAATAATATCTCTAAGTAAGTGCCATTATTTGGAATAAATTTTGAAGGTATGTTTTAAAGTAAAAATTTCTTTACTCCATATAAGAAACACTTCAGTATGCATACGCACACACATACATATGTGTTAATATATATATATATATATATATATATATATATATATATATATATATATATATATATATATATATATATATATATATATATATATATATATATATATATATATATATATATATATATATATATATATATATATATATATATATATATATATATATATATAT
>SEYY01000480.1:310000-317500 GCA_009176605.1 Armadillidium nasatum | reverse complement strand
TTTTTTATTATTATTATTATTATTATTATTATTATTATTATTATTATTATTATTATTATTATTATTATTTATTTAAAGAAATTTAATAAAATTATTATTAAAATATTTAAATTGAAAATGTAATTCATTTACTTTTATCTAAAGAAATATATATATATATATATATATATATATATATATATATATATATATATATATATATATATATATATATATATATATATATATATATATATATATATATATATATATATATATATATATATATATATATATACACATTTGGTGAAGCTACTTAATATTGGTCCGGCCAATTGGCTTACAAACCCATGTTAAAGTATAGGCTTAAAAAAAAAACCTTTCAGAATAATATTAATTAGATATAGATAATAATAAGAAAATAAAAATAACAATAAAATAGTAATAATAACAATATAATAAAATAATAATAATAATAATAATAATAATAATAATAATAATAATAATAATAATAATAATAATAATAATAATAATAATAATAATAATAATAATGATAATACTAATAAAAATAATAAAAATATTACATCTACAACATTAGTTTTCGCACGGTATCAACTGTGTGGGCCAAGGGCAACTTCCCTTTCTTAACAACAATAATAATAATAATAATAATAATAATAATAATAATAATAATAATAATAATAATAGTAATAATAATAATAAAAATAATAATAATAATAATAATAATAAAAATGACAATAATAAAAATAATAATAAAAAAATAATAATAATCATAATAACTATAATAATAATAATAATAATAATAATAATAATAATAATAATAATAATAATAATAATAATTATTATTATTATTATTATTATTATTTTTATAATTATTATTATTATTATAATTATTATTATTATTATTATTATTATTATTATTATTATTATTATTATTATTATTATTATTTTTAATTTTATTTACTTGCCTGTTATTAGAACCAGTATCTATATCAACTAACCAATAAACTCTTTCATGCAATACCTTTAAAACCTTAATTTAAAATCCTAAGAAAGAAAAGAATTGAAGTATCAAAATGCTTTTCATCTTTGTAAATAATAAATGATAAATTATCCGTGTATATAAAAATAGCTGTGAATTATTTTTCTTTTTTCTTTTTTTTTCTTTTTTTTTTTTTTCTTTTTATTTTTAAATTAAATATATACCGAATTAAACAACAGTAAAATGTAAATTTATTTGGGCATCGTGTTCATTTTTTTATTTTATTTTAAGTTTATTTAATCGTAAATTATTAATCTGTAGGTCTTAAAATTATTCTTTTAATACGTTATTGATGGGGCCAAGCAGTATATATATATATATATATATATATATATATATATATATATATATATATATATATATATATATATATATATATATATATATATATATATATATATATATATATATATATACTTAAGGGCAAAATTAATGCACAAATCTACAATTTATCAGTTGGGAGGTCCCGACGACATTGTAGGGTAATGGGAACATCCGCGGGACACACTATAAAGCGGCTGGGACGGCTACAGCAATAACAACACAGCCTTAACGACCTGTGACAAATGGTTGTACGCCTGTGGGAGGAACTGCCACAGGAAATCATCGAGGACCTGATCTCCGGTATGCATCAACGGTGTTTACCTATCATACGTGCAAAAGGATGTCACACAAGGGACAGGTGGCATGCCCATACACCCTGCACTTTTGCACTGCATCCTACTTATATGTCACGGTGTCAAATTGTCCAGGGGGTCCCCACCGTGGGGCACCACAATATCCCCATTATGTATAACCATGTGCTATATATTATCAATGTTACTACCCGTTTTGTATGTTTCAGTATCTTCCTATTGACGTTCCAGTGATGCATTAATTTTGCTCTACAATATATATATATATATATATATATATATATATATATATATATATATATATATATATATATATATATATATATATATACATATATATATATATATATATAAATTAGATTAGTGAAAAGAATAATTCATCCAAAAGTTGAAAAAGTTAGACAAAACATTTCAGGACAAGTGTTAGTTTCATCACTCACTCTCACACAAAGATAACATATATATATATATATATATATATATATATATATATATATATATATATATATATATATATATATATATATATATATATATATATATATATATATATATATATATATATATATATATATATATATATATATATATATATATATATATATATATATATATATATATATATATATATATATATATATATATATATATATATATATATATATATATATACCTGTCATAGCATCCTAGAATTCTGCTTTCAAGAAAATGTGTTTTGAGCGCAATTGAAACTTACTGAAGGTCAGGTCATGTATAATAGTGGTGCGCCTCTAATCAAAACTTCTCAGTCAATTTTAAAACAGAGCTGTCGCATGTTCTTTTTTAGGCGTGTTTCTGAATAAAAGTTCTTTTTTTTTATTTCAAAATTGTAAGTGAAAATACTTTCAGTATTGCACGGAACTTTCTTTGTTGTTTTAACTTGTATTGTTGATTTAGACAATTGTTCTATTGTTTTTTTTTTAAAGGTTATAAAGAAGGTTTAAGATTTATTGTGATAATTTATAATGTTTTTTTTAAATATTATTGTGAGCTACATTTAAATAAATAAGTAAGTTCTAATAGTAAGCTTTTTATTTTAGAATAAACAATTTCTAATATCTCAGTGGATTTCATAGGTAAGGTTGTGTCAAACTTATTTTTAATACCCATAAACTATATAGATCCCGATAGTATTTCTTATTTAGAATGTATCTGAATATTTTTAAGGAACATCGTACAAAACACATACACACACGCACAGACACATACATACACACACACACACACACACACACATATATATATATATATATATATATATATATATATATATATATATATATATATATATATATATATATATATATATATATATTATAACGGAAATTTATACTTCTTTAGGAAAATTTGCAAAAGAGGTTACGGTTTTATTGGTAATGTCAATATATTCACTCACAATAACGAATTAAAAGAATAAAAACTCCATCACACTAGTTCATAAAGGGATCGTTCCAAAATCAATAATAATAATAATAATAATAATAATAATAATAATAATAATAATAATAATAATAATAATAATAATAATAATAATAATAATAATAATAATAATAATGATAATAATAATAACATTGACAATAATAATGATGCTAGTATAATAATAAAAATAATAATAATAATAATAATAATATAAAATAATAAGGAAAATAATAATAATTTAATAATAATAATAATAATAATAATAATAATAATAATAATAATAATAATAATAATAATAATAGTAATAATAATTATAATAAAAATAATAGATAATGATAATAATAATAATAATAATAATAATAATAATAATAATTATGATAATAATAAGAGTACTACTACTGCTGTTATTACTACTACTAACTACTACTAATAATAATAATAATAATACTAATAATAATTATAATAATAATAAAAGTATTAATAATAATGACTAGAAATTTATTGTATTTTTTTTTAAATTATTAATATCTTTGTTGGTTTTATCTTAAATGTAGGATTGACATATCAAAATATATTTTTAGAATACCATTCCAGTTCTTAACATTCTTTTAAGAATGATAATTTAAAAATCCGCAAAAGGTGGTTGACATACATATATATATATATATATATATATATATATATATATATATATATATATATATATATATATATATATATATATATATATATATATATATATATATATATATATATATATATATATATATATATATATATATATATATATATATATATATATATATATATATATATATATATATATATATATATATATATATATATATATATATATATATATATATATATATATATATATATATATATATATATATATATATATATATATATATATATATATATATATATATATATATATATATATATATATATATATAGAAAATTAAAAGTTGAGCAGTAAATTATTTGAGGAAAAAATTTTAAACAAGTTTTATGAAATAATTATCCTATAAATTACATTTTCTTTGAATAATAATCATAAGAATTGAAGGATAACTATTATTGTTTATTAGGAAAAAAAATTCTTTTTTATCTCTAAAGTAAATTTTTTAAACTATTAAATAATCTTATAATTGAAAATAATTAGGAAATTTAGAAATATTTTAAAGAAATTTGAAACGCTTGACGTATTCTTCGAGTATAAATTTCAAAAAGCAGCTACTCAGTGATCTGAAAAATAATGTTTGCGACGGTAGTTCGCATTGGTTTTTGATACAATATTCGTTTTCGATATTTAGTCTACTCTCGCGATCATGTTCACTTTGGTTTGGGTTAATGACAACTGCAATCCGATCATCCTCGAATAGGACAAGTGTCTGGATATACGCGATATTAATGTTCTGTTATTCTTGTTGCAAAAAATTCCTCTCTTTGGGTAGAGTGCATGAATGACTATCCTGACGCCTTATGCGTTGCATTTACATATGTGCTTCTTCCTTAAGTTTGAAATACTTGCTTCAGTTCTCTAAAATAAAAATACAAAAATTCAACAAGTGTTTATGAATGAATTTTAATTAATTGGTTTGAAATTAATTCCTGTATTTCTTTTTTTTTATTGTTATTATTATTAATAAAAGTTCAAATCTCACAGGAATCGCTTTATCGAAGTTGAGGACCTTCTGTAAATAACATATATACCTAGGATCCCCAATTGGGGTCGAACCGGCGCCCTCAAGGAAGTAGGTCAATAATTAATCTTTTAAACAGGCAAAATAAAATAAAAATAGCTTTTCGCTTATCAATTTCAATCATAAATTTCTATTATCAATTTTATAAAAACGATGATCTAAATCTACCGTTAATCTAAGATAAGATTTAACAATGATAAAACACTTATAAAAAATAAATATTTATTTATCTTTTCCATGAATAAAAAAATAGAATGATTCGTATATTTTGTTTAACGGTGAAAAGAATTTTGTATATTTTTCATATTAATAATTTAATTATTTAAATTTATATTTTTATTCTCTTTTCTTATACTTTTTAACTCTTTTTACGATTTTACTTCTTTTAAGGTATTTATTATTTGATATATATATATATATATATATATATATATATATATATATATATATATATATATATATATATATATATATATATATATATATATAATAATATATATATATATTATATTATTATTTATTATTATTATTATTATTATTATTATTATTATTATTATTATTATTATTATTATTATTATTATTATTATTATTATTATTATTATTATTATTATTATTATTATTATTATTATTATTATTATTATTATTATTATTATTATTATTATTATCAATATTATCATTATTATTATATTATTTAATTAATTAATTCATTCATTCAATAAAACAGAAGTCGTGGATTATCGCAACAATAAAAAATGAATTCATTTAAAGAAGGAAGCGAAGCAAATTTCGGAATAGTTGACTACATCCTTTTTGCCTTGATGTTAATTATTTCTCTTGGCATTGGAATTTATACTTCTTTTAAAGGCAAAAAATCTCCTGAAGATTTTCTTATGGGAAACAGAGATTTTGGGATCGTTCCTGTTGCTATGTCTTTGCTAACTTCTTTTGTATCTGCAATTAGTTTATTAGGTATATATATATATATATATATATATATATATATATATATATATATATATATATATATATATATATATATATATATATATATATATATATATATATATATATATATATATATATATATATATATATATATATATATATATATATATATATATATATATATATATATATATATATATATATATATATATATATATATATATATATATATATATATATATATATATATATATATATATATATATATATATATATATCAGTGGTGGGCGAATCCGGCAACTTTCGGATTCGAATCCAAATCCGAATCCGGCATTTTTGAAATCCTTGAATCCGAATTTGGATTCGAATCGTTACTAATTAATTTTTGCAAAATTAAGTAACTGACATTTTATGATTTTCTTGTTTTTGAATTAAAATAATTAATCTTAAAGGCACCACCATTAAATTTGGAGAATATTCATATCTGTAGTGCCAAAATTTTGACGCTTCGGTGTCACTCCTTATTTTTTATTCAACTTTTTTTTTTTTTTTTTTTTTGCCGATTAAGCCCAAATTTTCATTTCTAAAAAACTATCGGACACTTTTTGAATTAGGTCTCAAAGATATCGTCAAAATAGTTTCTACAAAATTTTTTGAAAACAATCTCATTTTTCAAACTTTTTTTCAAAATTATTTTGAACGTATCATTTTTTTAAGAAATATATATCAAAAAACTTGTTTGAAGATAAATTGAAGATAAAGTCTTTATGAAGTCTATAAAATTTTTTGACCCACATCGGTCAAGTGAGAAAAAAGTTATAACAAAAAGAAGAAAGGGTTGTGAAGAAATTTTGGATTTTTCACAACCCATTTTATTTTTTTTCGACGCCAAGGTCTTGTCGCTTATGATTCCAAAGATAATAATAATAACAATAATTATAGTCATTATCACTATTATTGTTAAAAATGTTCATTTCAAACAAAATAAATAAACTTGAAGTTGAAATTCTTGGATAGATAAATGTTTATTATTTTTGAGGTAGTTAATTGAGGTTTATAATTTTATTTACAATGGAATATTATTTATTATTATTATTATTATTATTATTATTATTATTATTATTATTATTATTATTATTATTATTATTATTATTATACCTATTATTATTATTATTATATTCCTATTATTATTATTATTATTATTATTATTATTATTATTATTATTATTATTATTATTATTATTATTATTATTATTATTATTATTATTATTATTTATTATTATCATTATTATCATTATTATTATTTTTATTATTATTATTTTAATTGATTTAAATTGCAATTTTTAGCAT
The DNA here is from genome assembly GCA_009176605.1 of Armadillidium nasatum. Classification (NCBI taxonomy): domain Eukaryota; kingdom Metazoa; phylum Arthropoda; class Malacostraca; order Isopoda; family Armadillidiidae; genus Armadillidium; species Armadillidium nasatum. Next base: position 310,362 of record SEYY01000480.1, on the reverse strand, counting down.
TTTTTGGAACACATATAATGTATTTTTCAGGATATTCGGGAGAGGCGTATGCCTATGGAATTGAGATGTATTTATTTATAGTCGGCATAGCTTGTGGTGTTGGGGTAGCAGGAGTTGTTTGCCTTCCAGTTTTGTACCCATTAAAATTAACATCTGTAAACGAGGTAAGATATATATATATATATAATATATATATATATATATATATATATATATATATATATATATATATATATAATATATATATATATATATATATATATTAATATATATATATATATATATATATATATATATATATATATATATATATATATATATATATATATATATAATATATATATATATATATATATATATAT
>SEYY01000480.1:297500-300000 GCA_009176605.1 Armadillidium nasatum | reverse complement strand
ATATATATATATATATATATATATATATATATATATATATATATATATATATATATATATATATATATATATATAATATATATATATATATATATATATTAGGGATGAGTGAAGTTATCGGTATCGGTATCGGTATCGGCAAGTATCGGCATATTTTCCGATACCGGTATCGGTATCGGTATCGGTATCGGCCTTTTCAGTATCGGTATCGGTTTCGGCAAAATTTTTGGATAAGAGTAAGTATCGGTATCGGTATCGGTATCGGTAGTAGTATCGGCATATTTTCCGATACCGAGGTATCGGTATCGGTATCATGGTTATAGGTATCGGGTATCGGGTATCGGTATCGGTAAAAATTTTGTATCGCTCCATCCCTAATATATATATATATATTATATATATATATATATATATATATTATATATATATATATATATATATATATATATATATATATATATATATATATATATATATATATATATATATATATATATATATATATATATATATATATATATATATATATATATATATCAAATTTTAAAAATTTTAAAACCACTAAATTAAAACAATGAAAAGTAAAACGAGATAACAAAGAAGAATAAAATAGAACAAATCAAAGGCGGAAATTTAAAAGTAAAACGGTCTGACGTTTCGGAACTGAACCTATCGTTCCCTCATCAGAGACACTAATGAGAAGAAATAGGAGAGTGGAGACTATTTAACGATAAAAGGCTTGTTTTCAAAATATAATACAAAGAAACTAGCTAAGGGTGGCTGGTTGATGACATTTTGGCCATAATTCCAAATGATTTTCTCGTACAACAATTTCTAACGTAAATAAATAGTTTAGTCGATTCTATTAAATTCAACTATGAGACTCAAAATAATAACAATATTTCGTTCTTGGACCTCCTTATATGTTAAAATGATACCAATCTTTCCTTCAAAATCTACAGAAAGCCCACTTCCTGCAATCAACTCCTGCACTCTTTTTCCGATCATCCCAATTACATAAAACAAAACATCATTTTCAATACCTTTTTCCGGTCTCTAAGATTTACCGATCCCGTTTTTTAGGTTGAAGAAATTACTTTTTTATATCACCAGTTTCTCTCCTTGGGATATACACATCATTTCATCTCTAAGCAGGACCATAAGGCTTTATCATATTTTTATAATAACAATAATTCAGAACCTCGCTCCCAACTTTCTAATAAACTTATATTACCCTGTGCAGAACCCCTTACCTCTTTACGGTTTTCTTTGAATTCTTTATGTAATATTCATCTTGTTTTATCGTTCCCGACAAGTTAGCTTGTTCTTTAATTTCTAATTCCACCTCTCATATAGAAAAATCGTGGGGGGGGGGGCATTTACAAAGTTCCCTGTGACACTTGTCAAGGGGCTTATTAAGGAGAAACCATAGCTCTCAATATAAGGCAGACATCAAGAGATATAAACATAGTAACGCAATATTCCTTCTTATCACTCAACAACATGTAATAAATTGTAATAACACTTAATTTATTTTTCCTTCCAATTCAAAAAACCTCAATCGGCTTGTGGAGTGTTTCTTTAAAAAATATATTTAAAACTTTAATCTTTCTACAGGTTTCTTTGAAATTGATAACGTAGTTGGAAATTTGTTAAAATCCATTTTCAAAAAATATCTCCTTACGCCAGCCACCCAATAACTAGTTTGTTTTTATTTTTAATTTTGAAATTTTTTTATTTTATTTTTTTTATCGTATATATATATATATATATATATATATATTATATATATATATATATATATATATATATATATATATATATATATATATATATATTATATATATATATATATATATATATATATATATATATATATATATATATATAATATATATATATATATATATATATATATATATATATATATATATATATATATATATATATATATATATATACCTTTGAAAATTTGTTTTTCTTAAAATTACGTTAAGAAATAATCTCTAGTATTAAATTTTCATCAATTTTAATATAATAAAATTATTTACTTTTCTATTAAAATTTTTTTTCATAAATCTTTTTTTATTTTTATATCTCCCACAATAAAAATTAATTCTGAGTTACCTAAATAAATATATGATTCAAATTTAAACAACTGTGGTATTAATAGGAATTTTCAACTTTGAGTTTATTTAATTGGGTTGGTGATATCAGAGGTTTATTAAATTTAACTGAATCGCTATCAATGTAAAAATATCTTGTAAATGCTCCCCTATGAACAATCACATCTCTCTTCACAAGTTCGAGGAGCAAGGTATGTCTAAAGTAATGTTAGAGGATAGAAAATCTTTTACACTGTTAGCTGGGCAAGGCATTGATAAAATTCTAAAATATGAGTATTGTAAATTAGACATATATATATATATATATATATATATATATATATATATATATATATATATATATATATATATATATATATATATATATATATATA
>SEYY01000480.1:282500-290000 GCA_009176605.1 Armadillidium nasatum | reverse complement strand
TCGGCATATTTTCTGATACCGATACCAGTATCGGTATCGGTATCGGTATCTGGTAATTTTTAGGTATCGGTATCGGTATCGGTATCGGTAAAAATTTTGGTATCGCTCCATCCCTAATATATACTTTTTTTTAAAGTATTTTTTCTCTAAGTTTAATAACTATCCTAAACTAATCGACTACTTAAACTCCAAAACAAAGTACATTCTTCTATCAAATTCTTTTACTGAAATTACTACCATTTTGGTGATTTTATTGTTAATTAAGGGAAATGTAGTTCTAGTTGTTATGGAAATATCTGGCGAACTTATCTACCATTTTCTTTTCGAGAAAAAGAGTTCGAGCGGATGGCGCAACCAATTTCGTTACCATCAATAATCGTCTTGGCGATGAATCCAACATATTAGACATTTCAGACATTTCTAATTCCTTCTCTTATAATGTTAAACTCTTTCAGTTTCAAGGTTTCCCATTACGTACTTATCTCTGTATAATCTCTTCATATTCTCTACAGGAACTAACCCGGGCATCTGCGTGGAAACATTTTTGGCTCTTCAAAATGTTCGGATTTTCCGGCGTACAATTTTGATATCCATTAGAATGATTGCAAATTTGACTTCTAGAATCCAACAGAGTGTCCCGAAAGCATAATCAAGATGATTTTTTTTAACATGGAGGCCTACCTTCCGTTTTCTTTCCCTGGAAATGAAATTTAGAAACCTTGCTTTTAAACTGTTTTTTCCCTTTCTGCTCTTTACATTGACGCTGCTTTCAAGATTACAATCACTATCAAACTCAAGAGTCTCATCCCGAAATGTTGCAAATCTCTTCTCTGCTATAACCTTCTTTGCTCATTTTTTTTTCTCTCTCTCTCTGGAAATTTGTCAAAAGGTCGATATTCACTTAGCAATCTTTCTCTTTTATTCCACTTGTTTTTCCATTAATTAACACAAATGCTGATTTGCCATTTGCTAAATCTGAATAATTGCTTTTGCTCCACTTCCGCGTTATGCTATTCCAGAGCAATGCCTCATAATATTCCAGTTCAGTCTAACTCAATTCTACCCATCATTGTAATTAAAATAAAAAAATATGATTACTGATCTTTATGAACTTAGTACTCAAAAAACGTATCCCAGATTGTTCCCTAATGTTGTTTAAGAAACTTTAGCTTCTGAGTTTTAACCTATAGAATCCTGACATTTCCACAACATATAAAGATAGACAGATAGATTAATGGAAATGAATGTTGGATGTAAATTACAGACTAATTTTTTTTTCAAATTAAAAGTTATTACTATTACTACACTAATACTATTACTCCACTATTACTATCAATATTACTATATACAATAGTAAATATAATGTTAAAATTAGTTGCAAACACTAATTCATTTACTTACGGAAGTTATGAAAAATCCACTCCACACTCCTTTTAAATTAACTTTTGGATATAGAAAACCTAAAAGGAAGATTGCGTAAATTGGTGAACTTAAGACACTGGAGATGGTAAGCGAGGCTGCAATCAAACTCGATGAATAACTGGCAATAGTGGCTGTGCCTATGATTATTACTCCAAAGACCGAAGCTAATATATATATATATAAGCTATATATATATATATAATATATATATATATATTATATATATATATATATATATATATATATATATATATATATATATATATATATATATATATATATATATATATATATATATATATATATATTATATATATATATATATATATATATATATATATATATATATATATATATATATATATATATTTCACCACTCACTGGGCAGAGCCCTTTTCAAGGAGGGGGCGTAATTAAAGGACAAAAGAAAAACCTCCCAATCCCCAGCCTAACGTAGATTTAAATAGAGGTAAGTTAAATGCAGCAGGGAAAACAGAAGAAGGTAGGGAGCTCCACAGAACAGAAGTGGCTGGAAAGGAAGTACTACAATTTGCAAGCCTAAAGTTTGCAATGCTCACAACATAGTTCATGGGCAAACATGGCCCTCTTGAGCTGCGAGGGAGACGCAATAGTGGTGGGATATAGAATATATATATATATATATATATATATATATATATATATATATATATATATATATATATATATATATATATATATATATATATATATATATATATATATATATATATATATATATATATATATATATATATATATATATATATATATATATATATATATATATATATATATATATATATATATATATATATATATATATATATATATATATATATATATATATATATATATATATATATATATATATATATATATATATATATATATATATATATATATATATATATATATATATATATATATATATATATATATATATATATATATATATATATATATATATATATATATATATATATATATATATATATATATATATATATATATATATATATATATATATATATATATATATATATATATATATATATATATATATATATATATATATATATATATATATATATATATATATATATATATATATTATATATATATATATATATATATATATATATATATATATATATATATATATATATATATATATATATATATATATATATATATATATATATATATATATATATATATATATATATATATATATATATATATATATATATATATATATATATATATATATATATATATATATATATATATATATATATATATATATATATATATATAATATATATATATATATATATATATATATATATATATATATATATATATATATATATATATATATATATATCACTTTACGATTTTATTCGGAAGCGATAAGTAATATTGCATTATCTTCATATTGTGTTTGGTTTGATAATCGTAACAAACTTTAATAAAATTCACTTAACAGAATAAGACAAAAAAGAAACTTTTATACCTACATAATATTTTATTCAGAAGATTTGCCGTTTGGGATTTCATTTCGGAAAAATATTTGAATTCGCAGCAAAAATCCTTCCAGATCAAGGCAACTATCGCACTTATAACTGATGATAAGGAACTAGTATATATATTATATATATATATATATATATAATATATATATATATATATATATATATATATATATATATATATATATATATATATATATATATATATATATATATATATATATATATATATATATATATATATATATAATATATCGATATATATATATATATATATATATATATATATATATATATATATATATATATATATATATATATATATATATATATATATATATATATTATATAATATATATATATATATATATATATATATATATATATATATATATATATATATATATATATATATATATATATATATATATATATATATATATATATATATATATTATATATATATATATATATATATATATATATATATATATATATATATAATATATATATATATATATATATATATATTATATATATATATATATATATATATATATATATATATATATATATATATATATATATATATATATATATATATATATATATATATATATTGAAATCTAGAAGGTCTCAAAGAAATTTTACCTTAAAGCTCCTCCAATAATTGTAGCCACAAATATTCCTGGAAGACCTATCAAAAAATTTAATCTATCCACTACAAAATATGGAATTATTTCTTCCTTGTCCTTTATAAGACCTCTAACAAAAGGATCACAACCATTGTATGCAACGTAAGCAACTACTCCTTCACCAAAGATGGGTATGAACATCAGTAGCACTATAATGGCGTTTAGCCACAGTATCCTGAAATGAAAAATTTATTTCTCAAACATGTTGAATAGCTGTAATTTTAATGTGATAAGGAAACTAATATATATATATATATATATATAAAAATATATATATATATATATATATATATATATATATATATATAGGCGGGACAGGACGCACTAAAACAGATTGGAAGAACAAAGAAGTATCAGATGGTAGAAGAGAAGAGAAGAGAAGAGAAGAGAAGAGAAGTGGAGAAGAGAGATCTTCAAGACTTGACCTTCCAAATCATATAAAGATTACTGTATATAGAGAAAGCGTAAGAGATAGAGGAAAAGAGAAATGTTTAAAACCTATTAGTGAATAAATGATGTGAAATCTAATAAAACTACTTTTAGAAATCTAATAAGTAGCGAGAATGTTTCTTGATAACGTTCTTTTGCCAATTTAAATGGAAAATTTTAATGAATTAAATAGCTCTATAAAAAAAACAAGAGTTTGAATTTAGACTACTGGATAGGATCCCTCGAAGAGAGCTAAGGCGACATGGTTAGCAAACCCTTTATTTTAGCTTTAATTAAACTGGTCGCTACAACTCCATTAATAGCATTAGTAACCAAAGCTCCAAGAAGATTTTTCTTCTGGAAAACTCTGGGACAAGTCGTTTAGAGGCTAAATGTAGGGTGATGCTAGTCTCACTTAAAGAATAAAACTATACCAGTAGGAGTATAAATAAAAAGATAAAACTCAAGACTTGACCTTATATACCTATACGAAGAAAAATACGATCTTTAAAAGCGGTTTAGGAGAGGGACTTAGATACTGGTCCCAGTGACAGGCTGAAAACCATATTTTTCGGGAGTGGATAAAATGACAATAAAATAAACTTTATTTTTACACACTTGAAAAGCAACTAAAGTTCGAAAAATTGCGATACCCTTTTAAAATGGAAAAAGTTTTAAAAATATCCAATATAACTTAAAATATTAAGCTAACAGTAAATAATAACGTAAAGCATTGTTAATTAATTTAATAAAATTGTTAATTGTTAATTTAATTAATTTATAAATATTAATTTTTTAAATATTCAACCGTTTTTAGTTATCTTTGTCTTTTAACAACCCATTTTTATTACTTAAATATAATATGCTACATCAATTTGACGTAGTTCATCAACCGAATAGAAAATATTATATTACATTTTTATTAACTCTGCATGTTAGTTATAAGAATAACCCTTAGTTTAACCTATTTTTCCCACTTACTTTCGTCCGTCTTCAATAGATTTTACAGCACAGAGTCTCTGAACGTTTATTTGGGATATTCCGTAAGCTGAAGAAAACACGAAGAGTCCGAAGAAGAAAGTGTTGTATATATTGTGACGCTCGTATATACTTGGGTTTGTGCTAAAGTAAATTTTTAGTGTTATTATTATTATTATTATTATTATTATTATTATTATTATTATTATTATTATTATTATTATTATTATTATTATTATTATTATTATTATTATTATTATTATTATTATTATTATTATTATTATTATTATTATTATTATTGTTATTATTATTATTATTATTCCTATAATATTAGGTCTGTACGAGTAGTGAAGGATATTTTTAGTGATATTTTTTATTTTATGATTTTAATTATTACTTCTATTATTATTATTATTATTATTATTATTATTATTATATTATTATTAGTAGTAGTAGTAGTAGTAGTAGTAGTTGTAGTAGTAATTGTTTTTATTTACGTTATAATTATTTTTTTAATTATTGTATTAGCAAAATTATTAGTAATACTATGACTAATGTTATTATTTTTATCATTGTTTCATAATCATTTAAAATTTAGATAGGTTATATATATATAATATATAATATATATAATAATATATATATATATATATATATATATATATATATATATATATATATATATATATATATATATATATATATAAATATATATAAATATATATAAATTGTTAATAAAGGAATAAGAAAATTAAAGATTACTGAAAATTAGTGAGTCTTCCTCCTTTTAAAGCAGTTTCCCATACATAATTCCATCCACCTGCATTCATAATTCCTGCAATGAAAACGACAAAGAGTCCAAGGAGCATAACTGTCAATTGAAAGACATCTGTCCAAATTACTGCACGAATCCCACCCTGTTTAAAAATAAAAAATAAAAAAAAATAAAAATAAAAAATAAATAAATAAATAAATAAATAAATAAATTAAATGTAATTTATTGATCTGTATATTTGGTTAAATGTTCTATAGTTTACGGAAAAAAATGTATCTATAATTATATTGAATTACTTTGATTATATTTATCGTGCTTTATTAAAAGACTTTTAAAAGAATTTTTAAAATTGAGAAGCCAATAGTTTTTACGAAAGGTATATATATATAAAAAATTATATATATATATATATATATATATATATATATATATATATATATATATATATATATATATATATATATATATATATATATATATATATATATATATATATATATATATATATATATATATATATATATATATATATATATATATATATATATATATATATATATATATATATATATATATATATATATATATATATATATATATATATATATATATATATATATATATATATATATATATATATATATATATATATATATATATATATATATATATATATATATATATATATATATATATATATATATATATATATATATATATATATATATATATATATATATATATATATATATATATATATATATATATATATATATATATATGCTAAAAAGGTCAAGAGTTCTTTGTCTGCCAAATCTTGTTGTCCAAGATAAGAAAAAGATAAAATCTCGAAACGATCAGAAATAAACTTATAAAATTAGATCAAAGTGTGATTGACTTATTTATATTTATTTATATTTATTTATTTATTTTTAATTATTTATTTATATTTATTTACTTATTTATAATTACTTATTTATATTTATTTATATTTATTCATTTATATTTCATTTTTGTATTTTCCTGTAAATTAAATTTTTTAATTACCCAGTTTTTATTTACCAAATATTTAAATATATTTTTTTTTTTTTTTTTTTTTTTTTTTCTTTTTTTTTTTTTATTATTTTCATTTATTTTTTTATATAATCATTTATATTATATTATTATTATTTATTATTATTATTTTTATTATTATAATTATTATTAATTATTATTTTATTATTACCATTATTATCATTATTATTTTATTATTATTATTATTATTATTATTATTATTATTATTATTATTATTATTATTTATTATTATTATTATTGTTACTATTGTTATCATTATTATTATTATTATTATTATTATTATTATTATTATTATTATTATATTTATAATTTTGATAATTGTTATTATCATTATTATTATTATTATTATTATTATTATTATTATTATTATTATTATTATTATTATTATATTTATAATTATGATAATTATTATTATTATTATTATTATTATTATTATTATTATTATTATTATTATTATTATTATTATTATTATTATTTTATTATTATTGTCCCATTTTTCACAATTATTAATACTTTTATTTTTAGTATTAAAATAAAATTATCTATTTAGAATTTCGAAAATACCACTACTACT